>JAJEJO010004138.1:26336-99714 GCA_020662805.1 Glaucomys volans
GAAGGAAGGAAGAAAGAAAGAAAGAAAGGAAGGAAGGAAGGAAGGAAAAGAAAAGAAAAGAAAAAAATTGCAAAGCCTCCTCTCTGGTCACCTCTTTCCAGTCAGATCTGCTTCCAAGTAATATCAGAGGACAGAGAAATCTTTCAAAAGTACAAACATGATTGTGTTAACTTCCTGATTAAATTTTGTCAGTGGATACCCATTTCCACCTGAATATCATTCAGGCTCTATGAGCTGATACAATTCTCTCTTTCTTTCCCTCCCCTCCTCCTCCAACTGTGCCCTACTCCAAGAATTTCGACCAATTCCAATAGCTTTAAATATCTCTTTATGCAGATGGATCCCACATTTACATCTCCTAGACTCCTACCCAGACCTGGAGCACCAGGCTCTCTTACAACAGCTACTTGACATCTCCATTTGAATGACTCATGGGCATCTCAAAAATCTGTCTTTACCAAGATTCTTGGTTTCCCAACCTTGTCTTCCTCATTTCAGCAAGTCATTCAACTGCTCAAGACAAAAACTAGAGAAATTATCTTTGACTTCCTTTTTCTCAGCCTGCTCATCTAATCCACCTAAAGTTCTATTGATTTTATCTCTGAATCTAAATATAAATCTATCAAATCTATTTCTTTATATTTTTATCCCACTACCCATCCGAGTCATCTTCTCTCACTTCTCACAGTGCAAAGCCTCCTATTTCACTATTCTTACATTCCCCCGCCCCTTCAATTCACTCCAATACACAGCAGTCAAAAAAGTCTTTAAAAATATAGGTGGGTATGGTGTCACACACCTATAGTCCCAGAAGCTTCAGAGGCTGAGCCAGGAGGATCATGAATTCAAAGCCAGCCTCAGCAAATTAGAGAGGCAGTAAGCAACTCAGCAGAGACCCTGTCTGTAAATAAAATTCAAAAAGGGCTGGGGATGCTCAGTGGTTAAGTGCCCCTGGGTTCAATCCCAGTTTTTAAAATAATAATAATAATAAAATATATATATGTATATGAACACCAAATCATACCAATCATATCACTCTTTTGCTTAAAACCTTTCAGTGACTTTCTATTGGTTTTGAAATGAAATTAAAAATCTTTACCATGGCTTGCTTGCCCTGTTCAGTCTATATAAACTGGTCCTATCTTCTAATTTGCCATACCACCAGAGCAGTCTATTTCCTTTCTCACTCACTTTGACTCTTAAGCATCTAGGACAGTGCCTGGTACATGGGAGAACCACAATAAACACTTGCTGGAAGAATGACTTAAGGCTTGCAAGACCCTTCTTGGTCTGGTCCCTGTTTCAGCTACTCTATTTCTACTTCCGCATGTCACAATTGATGTTCTACCAATAGAGTGATACTAGGCATTGTCTAGCTTACAAACACTTTTGAGTGGTGACAACAAAAATCAAAGCAATAGAACCCCCAAAGATAGGTGCAAACTAACTCGGTGTTCTTCTTCCCTGGATGGACTCCCTGGTCTCCTTTCAGCTTACCCCTTGAAGAGTTTGTTATTTGGTTGGTTGGTTGATTGGTTGGTTGGTTGGTTGGTTTTGGTGCTGGGAAACTGAACCCAGGGCCTGTACATGCTAGACAAAGCACTTTACCAATGAGATCAGTCCCAACCCTTCTTGAAGAGTTTTGAAGGATTTCCATCATTTTAAGCAGTGGCATTAATTCATTCACATTGTTCTATACCTATCACCACTATCTATCTACCTATCTACTCCCAGAATTTATTTTCTTACAATCTCAAACAGAAATTCTATATCTGTCAAGCAACAGCTTCTCATTCTCCCCTCTTTCCAGCCCCAACAAACCTCTATTCTACTTTCAGTCTGTATGAATTTTTCTATCCTTGGTACCTCATGTAAATGGTATCTTACAATATTTATCCTCCTGTGTCTGGTTTCTTTCACTTGGCACAATATTCACAGCCCATCCATGTTGTAGCATGTGCCAGAATTCCATTCCCTTTTTTCTTTTTATTGATTCTTTTTATTTATATACAACATTAGGATTCATCCTGAAATTATTATAAAAACATGGAATATAGTTTGCTCTAATTCATTTTTCCATTCCCTTTCATGGCTGAATAGTTGAGCTCGTTTTTAGTTCATTTGTCCGCCAAGTATATAGAGCATTTAGTTAAGGGTCAAGCACTGTTTGGGGTACTATCAAGACAATGATGGCCAAAAGAGACAAAATTACTATTTATTTCTTACAAATAAACAAGTGGATACATAGTATGTCTGATGGTCCAGGGTGCTAAGGAGAAAAACAATGCTTCAAGGACAGCTGCATAGGAAGAGAGATCTTTGAAGCAGGTGGGACATTCATGTAGTGCCTTGAGGGCTAATGGAAGAGGTTTTACTGAGAGGGGAAGCCATTCAAAGTCTGCAGCTGCAGAGTGACATAATCTGACCTATGTCTTAAAAATAACTCTGTCTTCAGTATTGAAACTAGACTATGAGGGGAAATAGGGCAAAGAGGAAGTAGAAAGATCAGTTAGTCAAATATCCCCAGAGAAATAAAACCATTTAGTGTGTGTGTGTGTGTGTGTGTGTGTGTGTGTGTGTGTGAGAGAGAGAGAGAGAGAGAGAGAGAGAGAGAGAGAGAGAGGTGGGGGGAGCGCTGGAAAAATTTTAAGGTATTGGCTCATGCAGTTGTGGAAGCAGGCAAGTCCAAAATCTGTGGAACAGGCCAGCAGGTTGAAAATTCAAGTAGGAGTTGATGTCATAGTCTTGAATGTGAAATCTGCAGAACAGGAAACAGAATCTGTAAACTCAGGCAGGGTTTCCTTGCTGCAATCTTTTTTATTATTATTTTTTTCCTTTTTGTCCTGAGGTAGGGTCTTGTTAAATTGCTGAAGGTCTCACTGATTTGCTGAGGCTGACCTTGAATTTATAATCCTCCCATCTCAGCCTCCACTCATTGGGATTACAGGCATGCACCCCTGTGCCCTGCTCTTTGCTATAGTCTTCAGAGTAAATTCCTTTTGAGGAAGAATCTGTTCCAAGCCTCTTCTTTGTGTCTAGCACTTTGCTAACAATCATTGGTTTCTCTGGCATCTTAAATGCAGCACCCTGACTTCTGCCTTCGTGTTTCTGTGTTCTCCCTGTGTGCTTGAGTGTGTCTACTTTTCCCTTTTTTGTAAGAATATCAGTCATAGTGGCATAAGGCCATCCTACTCTGGCATGTCCTCCTTTAACTAATTACACCTGCAACAACCCTGTTTCCAGATAAGGTCATATTCTGAGGCACTTTGGCAGTTGCCATTTCAACCTGTAGGTTGGGAGAAGGTGCAAGTCAACTTATAACACAAAGTGATAGTTGTGAATATGAGTAAACATTAGACTTGGCTAATAAGTGTAAGAGTGAGTCAGAGATACTCAAACATTTTTGACCAGAACATAAATAATCAATTGCATTTACTGATTCACTGAAGACTGCTGGAAAAGAAGGTTTTGGGAAGGGAAATCAAAGGTTTAGTGTTGGATATTGTCTTAGTTCATTTTCTGTTTCTATAAAAATATCTGAGACCAGGTAATTTATAACAAAGAATAGAGGTTTATTTAGTTCTAGAGGATGGGGCGTCCAAGAATGTGGTACAAGCATCTACTTGGCATCTGGCAAGGGCTTTCTTGCTTCATCATAACATGGCAGAGGGCATCACATGGCAAGATAAAGCATGTAATCCTGAGAGAGCTCACTTCAATAACAAAGTCAGCCCAGAGATAACCCATCAAACCATTCATCCATAAATGAACACAGAAGCTGGGAATGGTGGCACACGCATATAATCTCAGCAGCTTGGGAGGCTGAGGCAGAAGGATTGCAAGTTCAAAGTCAGTCTTAGCAACCTACTGAGGCCCTAAGCAATTTAGTGAGACCCTGTCTCAAAATAAAATATAAAAAGGGCTGGAAATGTGGCTCAGGATTAAGTGTCCCTGGGTTCAATCCCCGGTACCAAAAACAAAACAAAAACCATAAATGAAGACAGGAATTTCATGATCCAATCACTCCCCAAAAGTCCTGCCTCTGAACACTGTGGCACTGAGGACCAGGTTTCTAATGTGTGAAATTTTAGGTCACACATTTAAGCCATAATAAATAAATAAGTATTCAAAGAAAGCCCCATCTCCTATCTTAAGCCTTCACTTGATAGTGATGTTGATGGGGAATGTAGAGGGCCCAATTACCTCCGCAAGAACAGGACAGGCAGCCTCTGTTGCCACTCCTCGGGCTTACATGGAATCTAAGTAGTTTTCATGTCTAGTCCACTCCACTCCTGGTCCCAGCCCCTCCTTCCTCATTGCCATTGCTTCCATTTTACATCTCTATGACCTCCATATAAACCTTAAGCATAAATACATTTTAAAAGTTATTAAAAGAATGGATGAAGTCAAAACTATGAGCTGCAGAGATACTCTTTTTTACAGTTGTATTTTCACTAGGAACATTGAGATTCTAAGTGAATCTTAACAGAAACATTTTATTAATAGTTTTGTTGTCTTCAAATTAATAATTCCCTGTGACTCTAATAACCATGTTCTGTTTATTTATTGCCGCCTTCCAATCTATATGATTTATGGTCAATACAGGGAGACCTAAGTCTCCCTGGTGGGAGAACTAAGTCTCCAAATAACAGAAAATAAAAATAAGCAATATAGTTAAATGACAGCAAAGGAGAAAATAGGTCATTTCATAGAATTAAATCTAATTTCAAATTTTGTCCTGATTTTTAGCTCTAAAGGTCATCAGAAATTTTTGATAAAGAAGTGGTTTGAGCTGGGCGTGGTGGCGCACGCCTGTAATCCAAGCGACTTGGGAGGCTGAGGCAGGAGGATCTCGAGTTCAAAGCCAGCCTCAGCAACTTAGCGAGGCCCTAAGCAATTCAATGAGACCCTGTCTCTAAATAAAATACAAAAATAGGACTGGGGATGTGGCTCAGTGGCCAAGTGTCCCTGAGTTCAATCCCCGGTTTAAAAAAAAAAAAAAAAGTGGTTTGATTCTGCTGTGGGTGTTTACTTTATGAAATGGTACTCTTTTGGTGTGAATGAAATCTTCAATTTGCCTTTTCGAGGGGTGAGACATTGTCTATACTGATTTGGGGTGTAGTGATTTTCTAGTTTGCATAAAGGCATTCTGGTGGCTATTGAATCAGAACACGATATTTCCTAAGTCTTTACCAGTGCTTTCAGAAGCAGGGTTTTCATGATTCCACTTTGTGGTTAAGGTAACTGAAACCCTCCGACTGTCACCTAGAATATAGCCCCAAAAGCAGGAGGGACCTTCTGCAGTGCAGCACAGGGGCAGCTGAAGGTCTTTCCTAGGATAATTTTCCTCAGATCAAATTTTGTGGTTACATGGACACTCTGTGGCTCTATCTTTGCCAGAGGGTCCAAGGAAGTGATGGATTCCAGCACCCTTAGCCCATCATGTTTTACACCCCCTCCAGTTAGAGAAGACTCTTGATCCCACACCAAACTCCCAGAGTTACCAGGCCCAGAGCCAGAATTAGTGGGAAGATCAGTCTAGGAAAGGGCAAACGATGCATGTCTCCAGAGAAGCTAACGAGCCCAAACTTTATTTTGGGGGGGATCATTGAGACATTTATTCTGCCTGAGCATTTCCACCACTTTCCTCACAAGAGTCTCTGTCTTAAAGCACAGGACCGAAGTGAAATGCTTAACGAAGCATGCAGGAGGAGGGGCCAGTAAGTGACTTGGGAAGAAGGGCTGGGGCCAGGGAGAAAAAAGGTGTCAGGTTACAGGTTTTCACAAAATCTTTTGAAAACATGCTCCAAATTCCAGGACTCAAGAAAGGCCCTTGAACGAGTTGCGTATGTGTCGCAGAAGTGGACTGGATGCTCGCTTTCAGTATTGTCATCTTCTTTCAAGCTTTACCGCAAGAGTGTGTTAGGAAGGTCTTACGTGGGCACCGTCGGGTTGTAGTTCTCCGGGGACCTAGCCAGTATCCTCAACTTAACATAGGATTCTTCTGGCCCAAGTGCCCAAATCCTCCGAGGTTCCAGTACTCCGTTAGCGAGGGGAAGGCCCCGTGGCCACCGTGTATCCTTTGCCTCTGGAGCTAGGAGCAGGTGCGGTGCTGACCCTCAGTCCACAGAAGGTGCGGGTGGGGTGAGACTGAAGCCCACTCAGATTCATCAGCCAGATACAGCCAAGCGTGCTGGGCGCAGGTTAAGCCCCCATCCCAATCCTCAGTCCAGGGGGAGGGTTCCCTGCCTTCCTCCGGGGCCAGATGACTCCCGGCGGCATTGTTCCTGGGCGCCAATGCCGGCTCTGAGAGTTTTCCAAATCGCCCATTTGCCTCTCTCAAGTGAGCTATTGGCACTCCTCCAGAAGCCTCCCCGGCTCCCAGCTCCAGCTCCTGCCAGAAAGCGGGGGAGGGGAGCATGTGAATCAGGAGAATGAAAATTCTAAGAGAACGACTTCATTCTCCAGGAAAAGTTAACATGGGGAAGCTAAACAGTGTGAACTTAGTCGGAAATGCAAACCGAGCTCAACTCTCCAGGGCGCATACAAATGACCGAAAGACAAATCAGCCAACGCATTCGGCGGCTTCCCAGAAAGGGCCTCATGAATGAGAATGGGTTGCTAGGTTTCCTCCCTCCCGACAATCGCTTCCCACAAGACTTTCACCGCCAAAAGAAAACAGGCAGGGCTTGGTGACTGCACAGCGGGGGAACAGTGCCAAGCCCACGAGGCCGCCCGCGGCCGCTCCCGCCTTCAGGACCCTGGAGAGCGCCCGCCGCGCCCCTGGGACCCGAGCCCAGCAGTGCGCAGCACGCTCCCCTCCGGCGACTCACCACACTGTCACTTTTATTCGCTGCTTTCCGCCTCCACCTTCATTCTTCTTGGCAACCACCACTCCTGTTTTTCACAGACAGATTCAGTTGTGAGGTTTTGTTGTTTTGCTTGAGGGAGGTGTTTGGATTGGCCGAGTTAGGTTCCGGTTTGTAAATACACTAAGTGTTAGTACATCAAGTTGCTCTGAAAACGTCTCAAATATGGACAAGTGGTCTGCAATAGCCACTAAGCTCAGAGTCTTTACTTTACAAATGAAGTAAATAAACTCAGAGAGTAAAGAACCATTCCCAAGTTTAGCCGTTAAGGCTGAGTCCAGAACCCTAGGCGCCTGATTTCTAAATTAATAATTTCCAAGAAACTTTTTTTTTTTTAACTTTCCAAGAGGGAAATAATGCTTTTAACTTTACCGCTTAAGTCTCCTAATCAACAAGTGAAAGATGGGGGGAAAAAATCTGTGTTCCTGGGAATAAAATTAACACAGAGTTGGCAAAGGAGGCCTACCAGAGTGTGCATTTGCAGTAACCCAATACTGCATCCTGACTTCCTCTGTTCAACTCAGCATATCCAAATACAAATCAGCCAGTCCCTTTCAGCATGAAGTAGGCCTGGGATTCTGCAGCTACTATCCAAGTATCCCCTAAACAACTCTCTCAATGGAACCTGGTAGTCATATCCAAATCTGTGCCTCTGGCAGAGAGAATTCCAGTAGATAGGACAGTGGGACCTTCTACACAACGCAAATCACATTAAATGTGAATTCCCTGGGAATGTTAACATGCAGATTCTGATACAGTGGGTTGGGATGAGGCCAGAGATTTTCCATTTCTAAGGAGATCTTAGGCGTTGGCAACGCAGCTTGTCCACGGACCACTGTCTTAAAGAGTTAGAAAGTGGTGGGCGGGCGGAGGTCTAACTTGGGCCTTTCCTTTTGCTTTCACCGACTTTCTCTTGCACCCCCAAAGTATCTTCTCAAAACACTGAAGTAAAGGGCCCCACTGAGTGTCTGGACACAATGGTAACGGTGTGCTGGTTTTGTTTTTGTTTTTCTCTCTCCTTTCCCCATCCCCTTCCCTTCTCGCCACCGATCCTGCACAGCTCCCAGACACGCCTGCTACCCCGAAGCTGTTCAGCCTTCTTTCTACCCCGTTCTTCAGCTTCACGCGGTTCATCTCTCACCTTCTGCGGCGACCTCCTCCTGAAGTTTCCCGACGGCTCCCAGACTTCTCCCCTCTGCTTCTCGCCCTGCCGGCCAACGGACCCTCAAAGGGGCACCAGGAGCTGCCCGGCCGGCTCTTGCTCCTCCTCGGAGCAGCGCTAGCATTGCCTGGCAGATCCCCGGGAGCTTCCCCGCTGAAACTGACATATCGCGTGTCGAAGCCCAGGGAACAGGATGCCGGTGCCCGGCAGAGTTCGCCCATGCCGGTGAGTACTGTATTCTACACCAAGCCCCATCCCCAGCCTCACTCAAGACTCCAGCCTCTCCCACTCGTTCCTAACCTGGACTAACCCACTCCACCCGGGGCCAACAGTAGGAGGATGGAAAGTCGGGGCAGAGCTGGGCACATTGGAGCAAAGGGAGCCTGTGGATCCTTGACACTCCCCCTCCGCAAAGGAACTCCAAGCTACTTTTTCCAGGGCCATTCATTTCATTTCCAGGGTCCTTAGAAGGGGGAGGAAGTCCTAACTCTCTTTGGAAGCTGCTTTTCGAACTCCCAGCCTTAAGCTCTCCTCCCCCTCCTTGGAGCCTCCCGCAGACACGCCTCCGCCCGCTCCCCGCGCTCACTCTCCCACTCCCCTACCCGCTTTCTGCAGGCAAGGGAGGAAATGACGTGATGTTATTTTTGTGTCAGGTCAGTTTCCAGCTTCAGTTTAGCCCTCCAAACTCGGGCTCTCGGGTGCCCTAGACCAGCAGCTCGGGGGAGACCCATTCCCGGGGGTGTATTGTGGCTGCAAGGACACCCTACGCTCGGTGCCCTCAGTTCCTCGGCCGCGTTGGGTCTCCACTACCCACGAACCCCCTAGTCCCTGGAGAAGGGACTACGCAGGGGGGCTGCCTGCGGAGGGGCTCAGCAAGATTCTGAGCCTGAAATTAGTTCTCCCTCCATTCCGCCCCGCCCCAGGTCGCCAACTGCGGCCTCCGGGTTCTGGCCGGGTGCGACAGGGTTAGAAACCCGCCCTCCTTTTCTAGTGTGGGAGAACCGGACGCAGAGGCTGTTCAAGGGGTTGGGCGGGGGCAAGGCTGAGAAGCGCCCGGAACTGGGAAGAGGCAGGGGGCTGCCCTGCTGTGGCCCGGCAGTCCGCTGGCGTGACTCTGGAGACAGAGCATTCCCTCGCTGGCAGCGCTGTCCCCCGGCCCAGCGCGCTCCTCCCTCTTCTCCACTTCATTCACAAGGTCTCAACACGCAGTCCCGCTCACTGGAGTCTCTCGCCCGGCCCCCGCATGCTGAGGCGAGGGCGTAAGGGAGGGGGCATTTTGCAGACGCCTTCAGCAATCGCTTAGCGTTGCATCCACACTCTCGGCGTTTCCCAGTCTGGGGCTGGAGGAAGGGAGCTGAGGCCCGACACGGGACCCGCCCTCGTGGGGCCTGTAGTGGTGCCCCCAGCCCCTGTGGCTAGGAGCGCGCCGCCGCCAGAGGGAGGCGAGACCTGGGATTGCCCAGCCGCCGGAGGAGGCGTGAGGGGGCGGGGAAGAGATAGTGCAGAGGAAGGAAGAGGAAGGGAGAAGAGGGCGAGCGGAGACCCAGAGCTGCAGGAAGGGGAAAGCGGAGGAAAAAAGCTTTCGCGGGCGTAGTAAAGACTGCACTCGGCATTTTATAAAAATAAGAAACACGCCAGACGCATGCGCACGGCTAAGGGAGGCGAGTCGGCGAGTGCTTCCCCTCCAACTACTCCGGTGAACGGTGGAATCGTGAGTACCCGGCTTCCTCACCATTTTCTTCTTCCTTTCACATTCGCTCAGAGGCCTGGGGCTGGGAAGTGGCAGAGGCCGGGCAGGGCGCGCACGCTTGGCGGGACCTGGGGCTCTTGTCGCTGCGCCAGCGCGGGAGCTCGTGAGAATCGGTCACCACTCCCCAGGGTCCAGCCCGCTTCATTAGTCGGTGCCTGTTGCGGGTGGGGACTGGTTGAGGAGGTGTCGGTGTGTAAAGGGGGGAAACAGGTCACCACTATTAGTTTCTACCCGATCCTTCAGAGCGTCCACTCAGCTCCATCTCTGCGGCCCCGGCTCTGTGATTGGGTGGGGGATGTGGGAGTCTAGCTCTTAAAGTCTAAAGTGCATATTGACCATCCCAAGCATATTTGGGAACCTCCAGACAAGTGGAAATGTCGGCATTCTCACTGGATGGGGAGAAGGCTGTGGAAGGGACCGGGCGCCCAAGGCAGGCAATTCGAGCGCAGGTGGGAAGGGAAAGGAGACACTCCCAGAATCGCAGTACCTCTCTTCCAAGAAGTGCAACCTAGACAGCGGCGGGGAGCAGGGCCAGGAAATGAGCGCCCCGCACCAGTATCCTGGAGGGGACGACTTGGTATTGGCTTTTACCCGGAGACTCTCTTCATGTCCTTGAAAACTGAAGGGACCGAACTGTCATTTAAGGTGCGGGCGCCTCGGGGATTTTCTTTAAACAAACCCAGAGGTCTTCCGTACTCTCAGAGCTGCGCTCGAGAAGTTGGAACGAGTCTGGGCGCCCCGGCTGAGGCGACTGGAGGTGGGAAGTGGGAGGGTGGAGTGGCCCGCCGCTGCGCGGGAAGGGAGGTGGGCGGTGGAGAGGAGGGTCTGTGGTCACAGCTGCTTTCCAGCGTTGGGAGACGGTGGAAGCCGGGTCTTAAGAAAGGAGCTCGTGAGAGTCGGTCACCACCAAGAAAGGGGGTCACGATGGGAGGTGGCTCTTTGGGGGAATCTGTGCGTGCAGTGATTTCTCCATCCCACTCCTACCCCGGAATAGGTAGGGGAGGGGCCTTGGGAGAGGCGGTGCGCGGAGATAGGAGGGGGCGTTTTGGGGAAGAGGTTTTTGTGCTCTTAAGACTTTCCGGCAGGGGGAGGAGTAGGCGAGAGAGGGTGGGCGTTGGGAAGGGGCTGTCCACGGGCTTTTCGACCTACCCACGCCCCCCCGCCTCGCGCGTGTAGAAGGGGCTTGAGAGATGAGGCGCTCTGAGCCTGGGATTGGTCGTGAGCTTCCCGGGTTCACCAGCATCCAAGGGAAGCCAGGAGAGTGGTCAGACACCAGCTGCTAGCAGGACGCTGAGGTGAAGAGTGTCTGGGGCCAAGCTAGGGGGATCCCGGAGGAAGCATCTGCCCCTGCTGACAGGATAGAGAAGTGAATGTAGTAGTAGAGGATTTCTATCCTGAAGGAGGAGGAAAGCTAGAGGGAAAATCTCTCTTTGCTGCCCAGAACGTGGCAGAGGCCAGTTGCTCCATGTGAATTCCCCCACTTATATCATCCTAGACATCCGGCTGGGATTCATGAGTTGTGGCAACTGCAGGCAGTGTCCTCATTGCTAGAGCGGCCCTCTAGACCAATGGCTAGCAGAAGCAGTCGCTTGTCCACTGGGTGCATTGGAATCGCCCCCCAAAGTGTGGGGAGCAGGAAGCTCCAGCATCGATAACCAATCACCCTCCTTTGGTCAGTGCCCCTCCGCCTGGGCACAAGTGGCAGGGCCCTAGCTTAGCTTCATTTTAGTTTGGGTGGTTCCGGACCTTGGAGTTAACCAGAAAAGGTCCAAGTTAATCCAGCGGTCTGATTTCCTTCCCAGAGTTGGAAGGGACATTTTTTTTTTTTTTTTTTTTGGAATCGGGGATTGAACTCAGGGACACTCGGCCACTGAGCCACATTCCCAGCCCTATTTTGTGTTTTATTTAGAGACAGGGTCTCACTGAGTTGCTTAGGGCCTCACTAAATTGCTGAGGCTGGCTTTGAACTCGCGATCCTCCTGCCTCAGCCTCCTGAGTCGCTGGGTGCACCACCGCGCCCGGCTGGAAGGGGCATTTATAACGGAATGACTTAGTCTTTAAGTTCTTTAACACAATCATGATTTGCAGTTTACTAGTTTTTTTATTGTATTTAATTCTTTTTGCACAAAACCTAAATTTCTATTGGGTCTCATCTTGTTTGTCTTCTGTTCATTAAGCAGCATCTTTTGTATCAGGTATCAGTAACACATATAAGAGGCAATATTGAGCGGGGCACAGTGGTGCCTGCCTGTAATCCCAGAGGCTCGGGAAGCTGAGGCAGGAGGATCACAAATTCAAAGCCAGCCTCAGCAAAAGCAAGGTGCTAAGCAAACTCTGAGACCCTGTCTCTAAATAAAATACAAAATAGGCCTGGGGATGTGGCTTAGTGGTCGAGTGCCCCAGTACCACACCCCCGGCAAAAAGAGGCAATATTGCCTAATGGGTAATGTTGTAATATTTGTAAATTTGGAAACCACTGCTAAAAATCCCAACCTAGATGTGTGACCTTAGACACACATCTAGACACAACCTCTGTGTGCTTTACAGTTTTATCGTCTGTAAAACGTGGATAAGTAAAACTTCCTACCTCATGGGGTATTCAATCGAGCTGTCATTCAATAGAATTCATATAACTGCCTGGCACATACCAAGTGGAATTTTTCATTATTACTATTACATTGGTGCTAAATGGGTTAAGTGGACTTCAAAATATAAAAAGATCAGGGAAAAATGCATCTTTTTATATGCTGCTAAGAATACAAAATAGGGCTGGGGATATAGCTCAGTTGGTAGAGTGCCTGCCTTAAAAGCACAAGACCCTGGGTTCAATCCCCAGCACACACACACACACACACATACACACACACACACACACACACAAAAAGACTACAAAATGATATAGGCATCCATCTTCAAAATCAGGAAATCAGTAAATGTTTTCTATCAATATCTGAATTTTAATACATTTATATATTATCTGGACCCTTTTATTTCAAATAATTATGAGATATTTACATTCAAGTTTCAAATAGCACTTTAGGAAAATTCTCTAACCTTCAAAAGAGTTCACTTTGAAAAACATACATTTTAAAAATACACATCATCATGACATTTGTAGAAAACCAATATCTTCATTGAATGGCTGTTTTGAGTTCATTTTATTTTAATATTTTGATACTGTGGTTTGAACCCAGGGGTACTTAACCACTGAGCCACATCTCCAGCCCTTTTTCTTTTTTCTTTTGAGACAGGCTCTCCTTAAGGTGCTTAGGGCCTTACTAAGTTGCTGAGGCTTTTCCTTGAACTTATGATCCTCCTGGCTCAGCCTCCCAAGTTGCTGAGTCCATTTTAAGAGACTCAGGAAACTTATTTAAGAACCAGAAGGGCTAACTTCTCTCAGATTACTGTAAGTATTTCACCCAAAATAGCTGTAATTATATCAAAAATTTAGAATGATGACTATCAAATTGCTTTTTTTCCAGCCTCTTTTATTGTACAATTGAGGAAACATCCAGAAATATATAGGACTAATCAGAGGCTGAAATAGGATTAGAATTATATCTGACTCCCTTCCCAAGGCTCTTATACATCTCAATCACTTTGATGATTTCCTGTATATCACAGATTTATGAAACTGTCACAAATAAGAAACCAAAAAGTTTATAGGAGAAAAAAATATGCAAGTATGTGTTACCTCCAACACCAGAAAAGACCAGCAATGATGGCATGGCTCCTGTTGTCGCAAAGCTTTGTCTTGGTCATTCTCATTGTAAGATGGTACCACATGACTTCTCTCTAGTAAGTTAAAATCATTGATCAAGGTAAAGGTAGAGCCAGCTTTAGATTTGAAGGCTCCACTGGGGTATGCATTCTGTTGCATATTCTATTCATCCCATGAAGCAGTTTTTTGAGCTTTTATCAAATTCTTAAAATCTTTCCGCCAGCTTTGAAGATATTTCCTCTCCTACTTTTTAGGAGAGGTCTTCAAAATTACTCAAAAGATTTTATTCTTCCAAATTTTTTAGACTAGCAAGAGAGAATGAGAAAAAAAAAAAAGCTATCATTTTCTTTTGTTTTTAATGGTACTGGAGATTGAACCCAGGGGTACTTAACCACTGAGCCACATCCCTAGCCCTTTTTTAATTTTACTTTTTATTTTGAGACAGGTTCTCATTAAGTTGTTTAGGGCCTTGCTAAGTTGCTGAGACTGGCTTTGAACTTATGATCCTCCTGCCTCAGCCTCCTGAGTTGCTGGGGTTACAGTGTTCCTTACTGACCCCAGCAGAGCTGACTTGTTTTAATGTGATAGCCTAGTTAGTGGTTTTAGTCTAGGTACCTGAATATCAATTCCTAAAATCCTACTGTTCATTTCTGCCTGGGATAGGCTAATGACATCCACCTTCCTTGTGCTATGCAGATAGTGGCTTGAAGGTCTAGTTCTCACATGAACAGTTTAGGGATCTGTGGCAGAATCTTTCAGTGAGCAACTTTTCTTGCAAAGTTATTGATAGGAATAGTGCATTTACCAGGGAAGGTACTTCTAGGAATGGTACCTACGTGCTTGAGGAAGAAAACCATAGTTCTCTCCAATGTGTGAACTGAATATGTTACCCTTGACTTTGTGTCTCAGGATAGCTACCACATGTTCATAGACAGAAATGCAGGGCATTAAGCAGGGAGTGACTTTCTAGCATGCTCCCAAGCCAGTTTGGCAGAACTGAATTTTGAAATCACATGTGTCAAGTCAGGTCCCAATATGATTATAATATGAATCACTGTCCAAACGGGAATTTTTCAGATTGGTTTTCAGTGCACCACCAGTTGACTCACAATGTGAGCTTCTATTCAAATAAGTAGAGTGTCAGTCAGCAACTAATGGGGTTCACTCTGAGTCACAGCTTAGCATTTAGTACAATAAGTGTGAGTGAGTCATTGACTACCACTGGCACCATCTGAGATGGTCCCTGAATGTTACCTTGAGCTGCTAGGAGCTCAAGAGTTTAGATGATGCTGCAGAGGGTGAGTCAGTTCATAGTACAATCTGATGGGCTCTTGTAAAGGCCATTCACAATAAAGTTTGATGCGACTGACTGCTGAAGATAATATTACATAGTTAGGAATTCAGAGAATAGATTACCTTGATTCTAATACAGCTGTTTGCGTGGGAGAATCATTTGTAAAATATGAATAATATGCTCGATTGTCCAGCAGTGATATTTCACATTCATTATTTCCAGAGTTATTAAATCCAGTTGACCTTTATGGTTTCTAGTTATTAATTAATTTCACTCTAGATTGTAAAATCCTTTTTGAGTCTATATGCACACAAGTTTGTGCTGCAGCTCTAAGGCTAGTAGTACTTGGCACTGCTTCTTCATCTTCCCCCGCTCCTGTGTGTGTGTGTGTGTGTGTGTGTGTGTGTATGTGTATGCGTGCGCGCACGTGTTTTCTAACTCTGAACTACATCTTCAGGTCTCGTAGATTTCTTAATATTTGTAAAAGTCTCATTAATAATTAGGATGGTACATGCCTGTGATTCCTCAGGAGGCTGAGGTAGGAAGCTTGCAAGTTCAAGGCCAGCCTCAGCAACTTAGTGAGGCCCTGTCTCAAAATAAATAAGAAAAAGGGCTGAGGATGTAGCTCAGTGGTAATGCACCCCCCCCCCCGGGTAAAATCCCCAAAACAAAAAAAAAAAAAAAAAAAAAAAAAAAGTCATAGGCCCCTTTTCAACTATACGTAAAAGTAAAATAAATGATGTAACAAAAATATAATTTAAAAAAGAAGTTATTATCCTTGGAAACAAAACAGGACTGCTGTTTAAAACTATATGTATATTTTTCTCTATTCATCTTCTGATGACTCCAAGAGAATTCCAGATGTTGGGTTCTGACATATACCCTTATTGTATTTTTAAAAATATTCTTTCCTACAGGTAACTTGAATACCAATTCATATATCTCTTGCTCTATAGAAAAGTAGAGATAATTTACATGTAATGGAGACTTACATAAAGAGTTTAAATTCTTTCTGATTTACTATAATTCGTGGCAAATTGAGGTTATTAGGACACATTGATAAATTAGACTTTTTTTTTTTTTTGGTACCAGGGGTTGAACCCAGGGGCACTTAACCACTGAATCATATTCCCAGCTTCTTTTTTAACATTTTATTTAGAGACAGGGTCTCACTGAGTTGCTTAGGGCCTCGCTAAATTGCTGCCTCAGCCTCCTGAACCACTGGGATTATAGGCACACGTCACTGCATCTGGCAATAAATTAGACTCTTTTTAAAACTGAAGCAAAGTTTCTATAAAAGTATTATATTTCAATGAGAAACCATTGGGTGCTTTTGTGAGTTTCATGATTGCTTTGAATTGTATTTACGTGAGTTATAATTTATAAGTAAAGTGTACGCATCTTTTTTTTTTTTTCAGCAGGAATTGAACCCAAAGGTGCTTCACCATTTAGCCAAATCCCCAGCCCTTTTTATTTTCTATTTTGAGATAGGGTCTCACTAGGATGCTTAGAGCCTCCTTAAGTTACTGAGGCTGGCTTCGAATCTGTGCTCCTCCTGCCTCAGCCTTCCAAACCACTGGAAAGGAATATACACATCTTAAGAATACAGCCTGATAAACTTTACACCAATGTACTGCCATCTGAGCACCATGGGGTTCAGGGTGTCTCAACCCCAGCATTATTGACATATCAGGTTAATTAACACTTTTCGTGAGGATCTGATCAATATGTTGCAGGATGTTTAGCAACATCCTGACCCGCTACTTCCAGTAGCAATCAAAAAATGTATCTAGATATTGCCAGCTGTTCTCTAGGGGGCAATTATTCATCATAATTGATCAAGATATAAAATAATTCAGCATTCTCCACTCAAGGAGACCCTACCTTGCTTCCTCCCAGTCATTACCCCCACAGGTGGCCACTTTATAACCTCTCTTATCGTACATTAGTCATACCTGGTTTTAAGCTTCATATGGAATTATATAGTACATAATCTTTGCATCTGGTTTATGGCTCAGCATTATGTTCTTGAGATTTGTCCACTCTTGTTGCCTATATTGTTATTTTTCAATGCCGTGCGGTGTTCCTTTTGCAAATATAACCCAGTGCATTCCGTTACTAAAGGACACTTGAGTTATTTCTGGCTTGGAGCTAGTACAAGTAATATTTCCATCCTTGTCTTTTCATGAACTTAGGTCCTTTGGGTATATGTGCAGGAGTAAAATTTCTGGGTGTAGGTCCAGTATATGTTTAGCTGAATAGAGTTTGACAAACTCTTTTCATACTCCAAATCAATTTACACCCCCACCCCCACTATAAAAGCATGTTTTGCTTCAAATCTTCACCAGTACTTTATATTGTTCACCTATTTAATTTTCATCATTCTGGGGCTTTGAAATGGTATATCATTGTGATTTTAATTTATATTTGCCTGATTACTAATGATGTTGAACACCTTTTCATATTGTTTGTGGCTATTTGTGTAACTCCTCTTTTTTTGGTGGGGAGGGAGGGAACTGGGGATTGAACTCAGAGGTACTTAACCACTGAACCACATTCCCAGCGTTTTTTATACCTTTTTTAGACACAGGGTCTCTCTGAGTTGCTTAGGGCTTCACTAAGTTGCTGAGGATGGCTTTGAACTCTCAATCCTCCTGCCTCAGCCTCCCAAGCCACTGGGATTACAGGCATGTGCCCTATGCCTGGCTATTTGTGTAACTTCTATTGAAAAATTGCTCCTTTAAGTCTTTGGCCCATTTTTCTATTGTACTGTCAGATGATGATGATGATGATGATGATGAATTTGTAGGAGTTCTTCATATATTCTGGATACAGGTTGTCTGTCAAAAATGTCTGTGTATGTTGCAAATGTCTTCTCCAATCCTGTGACTTACCTTTAAACTCTCATACTCAGGGCCAGGGATGTGGCTCAGTGGTAGAGTTCTTCCCTAGCATGCACAAGACCCTGGGTTTCATACCTGTCACTGCATACAGATGCACACACACACACACACACACACACACCAAAAATAAAAAGAAAAGAAAAGAAAGAAAGAAAGAAAGAAAGAAAGAAAGAAAGAAAGAAAGAAACCAACCTCTTATTCTCTGTTATCTTTTGACTTCGTAGTTGGAAAGTCATGTTTCTTTGAATGTACTGTCTTTTTCTTCTGGCTCATATAAGTTTTTCTTTTTGCTTTTGGCTTACCACAGTGAACATAATGTGCCTGGCTATGATTTTTTTTTTGTACTTCTCGTGCATTAGATTCACTGAGCTTCTTGTATCTATAGGTTAGTGTCTTTCAACAGCTTTGGAAAAATTTCACTCGATATCTCTTTAAATGTTGCTTTTGTCCTGTTTTTTTCTTTTTGCTTTCAGGATTCAAATCATAGATTATGTTATACTATTTTCCTTGTTCCCTCATGTCTTTTATTCTCTTATTGTCTGCTCTGTTCACACCTTTTTTTAAATCTCTGCTTCAATTTCAATACTTTCTATTGATCTGTTTTATTTTACTTCACCTATTTTCTGCTGTACCTACTTTTCTGTTAAATAAGCTAGCGATTTGTTAATTTCAGAACTTTTGTTCTAAATGTACTGTGTCCATTTGAGTCTTTTAATAAATTTAATTTCTATGATGAAATTCCTTATCTTTTCATCAATTTTAGCTAATTTTTGTCTACTAAATCCAATAGAGATTGTCTATGCTCCTGTATCTGTTATTTGTGGTTTTTAATATTATTATTGATCACTTTCTTCTTTCTTTACATGTCCAGTAATTCTTATTATATGTAGATATTGGATATAACTAAATTGTGTGGGTTCAGATAATATCTTCCTTCAGTAAGGAATCTTCCTCAGAGGGACTTCCTCTCTCAGGCTAAGTAGGGCTGATCATTTCAGACCCAACAGATATTGAACCGGATTGGTGCTGCTTGCATTTTAATAGGCTGTGACTTACCTCTGTTCATTCTTGTTCTTTGGAAATTTTCTCCTGGGCTTTAGATTGAGACCCCAGGGGTTTCTAGCTTTTCCATCACAGAAGAATACGAGACTCAGTCTGATCTTCAGAAGTTGTCAGATTGACTCTTTGTCCCCACCTTCCCCATGGCTTCTATGTTCAGTAAATGTCTTGAGGAGGTCATGCATGTGCTTGAGGAAGGTCTTGGTACTGAAGTGGACTTGTTCGCCTACATGTTAGTTTTTCTATGTCCTCAGCCCATGCTAAGTCAGCAAGGCCCCTGAGAAGAAAACTGTTGGTGACAGATCACTCACTTTAAAAGAGTCTTCCTTCTCAGAAATGTTAGTTGATTTAAACTTCTTTGCTTCCACAATTCTCTGATGTCTTTAGAAATGTAATTTGAGCTATTTATCTGGCTTTTTAAGTTGTTACACAGAAATGGTAATCTGCCTTGACCATTCAACATTTTTTTTAGTTAAGTTTCTTTCCTTCTATCTTGGGTGACATTTTTATCTATCTATTTTATCATTTGTTTGCAACAGAACTCAGAAAATTGAACATTATTTTTTCCCATTTGTATGTGTAAAATGTATGTCTTGTGAGTTTAAAAATGTTGAAAGACAAGACATATTTAAAATTCTTGCAACTCTTTATGCTTCAAATTGCAGCTTGTATTTAAAACACCTGAGCATTGAAATGAAATAAAGGTGGGCTTAAATTTTGACTTTACTCACTACTTTTGTGAGCCTCTGAATCTGAATGTGTAATAATAATACACTATAGTAATAAGGGAAGTTCAAGAGAGTCTTTAGTGATAGTGCCTATTATCATCATTCTTCTAACATTTATTCATCATTATTTAAAGCCCCTGACCATGGATTATTTGACTTTAACATTTATTTTTTGATACAATTTTATCTGTTATAGATTCTAAAATTTTTCCATTTGAACAAGTTTCTGAGTAAATTTTTTTAATATAAACCTGTACCTACAACCAAACATCAAGGAAAATGCTACTGATTGTTTAGAATTCGTATTTGGCCAAATATTTGTCAATTACAGATATTTTTTAAAATGGCCCCCTGAAGAATTTAGATAAAATTTAGTTGCTGAAAACATTACATTCAGAATGGTTATTCTCAGAAAAATCTACATCTGCTTTGTGGTGTATCCAGTAGGGGCTATTATAAGATATTGGCAGTAAGGAAACAGTATTAAGAAAGGTTAAGGAAAGGCTAACAGTGTTTTCTGGAAAGGACACCTAGTTGACCTTTGCAGAGGAGAGTCTGTGTGGGGGCTGTAATTTTCACATTATATCCACAAATGATTTAAGTATCATTACTTTTCATATTAAATTTCCCTTTACTGAGCTGCTCTTTTATGTCAACTTTGGCATTCATTAAAAAAACATACTGTGATAATACATGGAAACAACTAGATTCCACTCTAATTTTGAGATGAAAATAGCAATCTTGGAGGCACTTCATTGCACCAGGCTGTCCTGACTGGGCAAAGAGAGCCAGACTTTTTATTTGTGTTCCTTAGGCCGGGGACATATCTCAGTCTTTCGTTCTTCAGTGCAGTGATAGCTAGCTTTGCTGCTCTGACCTCCAAGTGTTGAGAAGAACTGTGTTGCTTAAAATTTGGGGGCAGAGTTAACTCAAGGCACAAAATTTTTGAGGTCCTTTTATATAACAATCTGTAGTTTATCAAATTCTCATAGAGCTAAGTTTTCGCTAAGGCAAAATAAATGTTATTTCTAGTCCTATGAATGATTTGTTAGGCAATGCTCCTCCGTTGGAAAAATAAAGTATTTGTTAGCAAAAACACCAGAACATTGTAACTCAACCATGAGTATAAATTTGGGTTAAAGGATGAAAGAATACTAAAAAGTATGAAAAAAGTAAATCTGTGGAAAATAAGTGAACAATTATCCTTGGGCATGTTAAATAAAAGTCATAACTATACAAAAGGCTTTTCCTTATCTTCTAGTGACCTGTTTCCAAAGCTGTGAAAACTATAAATACTGATTTATAGGATAAATTTGTTGAATTATATCAAATCTGTTCTGAAAATCAGGAGGCAACATATAGATTATGTATATTTTTTATTGAAAGTTGTCTTCTGTGAGCTGTTTTAACTATATTTAGTGTGGGGGAGTTTCTTTGAGGGGCTCTATACCTAACTGCCTTAAGTTGTATCACAAAAATAGTTATTAATTGCTATGGTTCTCTACAAAGAGTCCAAAATGCACCATCATTGAACATTTCAATTCTTTGAAAATTTCTTATAGATCTGTTTGTTCAGCATATGTATCTAGTTGACACTTTAGGCCAAAGAATAATGGGGGTCTAAAATTCAGTAGATATTTTGGTGTTAATTGTGGAAAACCAAACCTTGAGGAAAAGAGATTCTCTCACACATTCCCTAGGAACAGAAGATTAAAACATTCCATTAGCTCAGCCTGCAGAGAACCTTTTGGGAATACTAAGGCAGTATAGGATAAGATAATGCACTGGAGTTTCTATTAGCCAATTTTAATCAACAGCAGACTGCTGGCAAAAGGACTCCAGAGGCACTCACTGATGGGCATCCATAAATAACCCAAATCTATCTAATTGGTGACCCATGCACACCTGAGGTGTAAGGAGCAAAACTCTGGGGTTGATGAGATTGTCCCAGACCTCAGGCTGAAAGATTCAAGATTGAAATCTGTTTTGGGACTGACTTGGATATGTCAGACACACTTGGATATGTCAAACTCAGACATACCTGTGAGTCTGAGTTTGCTCACTAATAAAAAGGTATCTTGAAATCTTAATTACAAGTAAGTAAGGCATGATTCATTTGCTTAGGTAGACATGGTGGTTGGAAATTATGCATTCATTGGAAAGTGTTAGTGGAGAGACCAGGCTCTCATAAAAAGTTTAAATTTGTTCTAGTGTCATGGATTGTCAAAGAAAGTCACAGGAGGAGATTATCATAATATGGGCTTTATTTAAAAACAGTAAATATTGGGTTTTTCAGACCATATCTTTTGCATTAATTTGTTTTGTATTGCTGTAATCAGATAAGTGAAGCAGGATAACTTTATAAAGAAAAGAGATTTAGTTAGCTTACAATTTTGGAGGCTCAAGGGCATGGCACTATCATCTCAGCTCTGGTAAGGGCCCTCTGGGCTGTGTCACATCATGGTAAAAGCACATATGTGGAAGAGATCACATATTGAAATAGAAAGCCAGAGAGAGCCTGGAGTCCCATAGTCCCTTCCAGAGAACTACCCTCAGTTGACCTAAGGATCTCTCACTTGGTACCACCTCTTAAAGGTCCTGTTATTTTCCCAATACCACCACCCATAGTCTAAGCTGCAGACATTTGAACCTCAGGGAACAAACCACATCCAAACCATAGCAGCACTTTATGGTAACTGCTGAACTCTGCCACAGTAGCAGGAAAGCCATGGAAAAGAGAAGAAGGGGTGTATTGGGTCTTATTGGAACAGTCCAGGCAAGAGACAGAGCCTACCTGAGCTAGGGAGAGGCAGCACAAAGTACATAGACTGAAATGCATTCTGGAGATAGAACCAGCTTGCTAATGAGTGAAACAGAAGACGGGAATGAGGGAGGAATCAAGGTAATTCCTTGGATGTGAGTGGTTGGCAACTCCCTGTAGGGCCATGTAAAAGACCAGAGAAGTGGAGGGGCTGGACAGGGAAAATCAGGAGTCCATTTAACTGGGATATCCATCAGAGTTCTGATTTTGGCATTAAATAGTTTGGATCTCTCTATTCATTGCAGATTTTATACCAAAGGGTTTTGCAAAAACATGGGATATGAACATTATGTGATGCTGTGTGTGTGTGTGTGTGTGTGTGTGCGTGCGCGCGCCCTGGTATTGCATAGAATACTCATGAATATATGTTAAAACTGAACAGTTCAAATCAATGCACATCATTTCTTCAGAACAGGGTAGCAAACATTTTTTCCCATCTGAAAAAAGGGTTAACACATTAGTTGTAATTGATTTGTGTATTATAGTTGAAATATCACACTTGGAAAATTTACTACAGTGTTGTGAATACAAAGTTACAAAATTCAATCTTGTGTCTGAAGATTCTGCACTGTTGTCATTGGTGTTATCAGATGCACATTCACGCTCCTCAGTGCCACTCGTGTGAGATGTGTCTACTGTTAGCACTGCAGCGCTTTAAACAAACCCCAGTGCCTGTAACTGAAGAATCTAGGCTCCTGGTGTGCGATGCACGAGAAGATAAATGTGTATTCATATGCCACTAGTGAATACAATGCTGCTCTGTTTACTTTTTAAGCAAAATGGTGAACATATACCATGTAATGATTTTGCAGTTAAAGGTTACAAACAAAGTTTTGAGCTGAAAAAGCAGAGTGTAATGATTATGTGGTGGCAATGATTATGTGGTGAATTGTAGTATGTGTTTGGAAGTCAGAAGAATGGCCTGGGCATCAAGGAATAGTGTGAATTTTGTTAGGCTATTCATGATAGGTAGCTCACTATGCTGTGGTACACTAAATTATCGTGAGGCTATGGCGAAAACTTCCTGAGCATAATCAATAGGATGTTATTACTCTAGAATCTGTACTTTTCCCAATTATCTGTATTTGGAGGGATGGTAACTGTGGATTGAACTTGGGTTCATTCGGCCACTGAGCCACATCCCCAGCCCTATTTTGTATTTTATTTAGAGACAGGGTCTCACTGAGTTGCGTGGTACCTCACTTTTGCTGAAACTGGCTTTGAACTTGAGATCCTCCTGCCTCAGCCTCTGGAGCTGCTGGAATTACAGGCATGTGCCACCATGCCCATCTTGTAAACTATCTATCGAGAGTTTCTATGTATTTTTAACAGGGGTCAGCAAACTCAGACACATAGATCAAATCCATTCCAATGCCTGTATTTGTATGGTATGAATACTAAAAATAGTTTTTACCTTTTTAAATTGTTGGGAGGGAATCAAAAGAATAGTATTTTGTGACACATAAAAATTTTATAAAATTCAAATTTCATTGTCCATAAATACATTTTTATGGGAACCCAATTATGCTCACTTGTTTGTATCAGGTCTGTGGTTGTTTTTGTGCAGTAGAGGCAAGTTGCAAGAGAGAACATACAGACCTCAAAGCCTATATTTATTCTCCTGTCCTTCACAGTAAACACTGTCTACCTCTGACCAGTGACATAAATTTTAGTGTGGAATATTACTATATTCATATAAAAATAGTTTATATGAAAGTAAATATGAAGTTAAACCAGTAACAATGTTCTTTCTTACAGAAATAGTTCACTTTCAAAAATATATATATTTCAGAAAAACAGAGCAAAAATCCCACTAAAACCAATCTCTTAAAAGAAAGAAAATCAAGAACCCAACTTAAGATTCCTTTGCAGATCCGCCATTTTAACATTGACCATCTTCATATTAACAGGAAAACTTTATACAATTACCATGCCCCAGAAATACTAATGAAGAAGGATCACAGGTATATAATATGCATAAAGGTTTTCTACATAAGAGAGCTCAGATGGCTTTCAGAGAATCAAATTACTTATAGCCTGAAAGCTTTAAATAGGATGGAAGCTCACTGTTTCATAACCTTTATGACAGGATTATCATCCCAAGATGAAGCATTCTAACTAATTGTGGACCATAGACAAACTCTGAGGAACCAATGCTACTATCCACAAGAGATCATGAAAAATTTACCACAGGGAAAAGTAGAACTTGAAAAAAAGAAATGTAGAGGAAAAATTTGCCCAGAGAGATCCATAAGTAGAAGGAAAAACTAATTACTTATGAGCATACCTTTTCAAACATTTTTCTTATCTTTAATTTGCATATACATTAACATGTTTCACAAACCATCTGCTGTGATTGATGGAGAAGTTCTTCCACATATATATATTCATCTTCCATATGAGTATTCAGCATATAATCATCTAGGCCTAATGTCTGTAAGATCTGTGCCCTGCACACACAGAATGAGCTAAAGAAGCCCCAGCAAAGTGAACCAGACTAGAGAGTGTCTTCCTGCAGCATGGGAAGAGATTCTACCCTCTCTTGTGATCAGACAAGGACACTTTGTCCATAAGTTTCCTTGGTTCCAGCTATAATTTAAGGCACTGATACAAATGTCATTACAAATGTCACTCCTCAAAGACAATTAAAATAAAAATGAATGTCCCTTTTGGGAAACACCATAACCTTATGATAAGCATATTTTAAAATAAAAGTCCATGTAACAACCGTAATACCTATATAGTACCCAAAAGATTAATAATTAGTGTAATCTAATACCTAACCATATCATATTCTTTCTCATTAGATATGGGGATTAGAAGATTTATTAATCTCGCCTTACCCCCATCTTTCTCATGTACCAACTTGCAGAAGAAACTGGATCTTTCCGCCTTAGCAGGGTCCCACCTCCTGAATTTGCTGCTTCCTCATGGTGCTAACACTTTTCTCAATTCCCTGAATTCCTGCAAACTAGATGTTAGATCCAAGGACTTGAATGTATTTGGTTTCAGCAATTTGGCAAGAAGTCTTGCTCTGTGGCACTTGGTCTTCCCAGTCCCTCACATCAGAGAAACACAACATCTGCATGATCAGATCGGCTCACTTTTAGTGAGTTTATTTCTGAGAGCTTGATGGGTTAGTTCACCATCTGCAGAGTGGCTGATAGGTCCAAGGTGTGTCTGTGTGCATGCTGCAAAGATCTTGACAGTGCCCACTACAGACCAGCTCTCAGATGCTCTGTCCCTCAGCAGGGCTAGAATGCTTCCTTGGTGCTGATAGAGCTGGATCCCAGGCCCTCCCCTATCGCTACCAGGAGCTACCCTCCTTCTTCCTTTGCTGACCCAGGAATCAATGAGTATGACAAAGATAATGAAGATGACGATGTTGCATTTCCCCTCTGCACTGTTTATTTGGAGAATGTTCTAGGTAAAGGAGACTGCAACACCTTCAGCCACGCATCTGAGAATATCTGATGATGCCTAGCCCCTTGCCCTGGGATACTCGGACTGTACCTGGAAACATGTGGCAATTAGGGAGCACAGAGTGGGCTTTATCCTTTTTATCTTGGGAGACCGTGTTCCTTGTATTACCCTAGAATCAAAGAAGAAGCGCTTCCTTCTTAGGACTCCACTGCTTTCATCATTAGTCCAGGCACTTTAATATAAGTCTGAATTGTCGAGGATTTAAATTCATATCAAATTTCAATTCATATTCTTTGGGCTATCTCAAAGCATGCATAATACATGATACCCTGTGGGCTCTAGATTTACTTAGATTTTAAAACCAGAGATAGAAATGAGATATGTACAAGATTGAGCCCAGTAAGGGCTTATGTGGTTTTAGTTGCACATATTCATGATCTTCTCTATTAAATAAAACCTGAAATGCAATTAGTTAATCTTTGTGCATGGCTGTCTTTCCAGGTGCACTGTGGGAACTCACTTCTCCACCAGTGAATGTGGAAAGACTATAAAAACATTCTCTAGGCCAACGAGCACTTGAAATGCTTTTCACCAAGAGCCTGTATTTCTAATCTTTGTGCTGACCTATGTCTATAAAGGAAAATGCTGAAAGTTGTGTAACATGACTGTTATTTTCATCTGTTTCCCACTATAGCATGATGTTCAGGGAAACCATTTCCATGGCACATTAGTTTCAGATGAACACATTAAAATGTCTGCTAAATATTAGGAATTATACATTTTTCTGGGCTTGGTATAACATTTACTTCAGCAGTCGGCCTGCCCCCCAGCCCCACTGAATGCATTTTGTGAAGCTGCATGTTGATGTGGTATGATGCTCCCGTGTCCCTTCTCCTGTGCCACCTGCCTGTGTGTGCCACCAACACACTGAATCTGCTACTCCCCATTGTATTTTGTCTCTCCTTATTCTTCTTATGTGGATTTTTTTTCCTTTTCTTTTCTGATGTATCTCAGTTTTGAATCATAAATTTAGGGAATATAAAAAGTGGCTGGACCAACAGCAGTTTAGAGCAGGCAGATAGCTTATATAAGATCACCATGTTGGTGACAGAACTAAACTCCCATCATGTCCTCCTGTTCTTATTGATACTCATTCCAACCGCCTCTACTGCCTTTAAACTAAATTAAAATACCAGCATTTAGAAACTATTTTGTTGACTTATAATTCACATACTATATAATGCACCCATTTAAAAAATATATCTCCACAGCTTTTGGTGTATTCTCAGAGCTGTATAACCATCCCACAATCCATTTTAAATCATTTTCATCACCCTGCAGAAAATCCCCACACTTGCTAGCCATCACCCAAGTCTTTCCTGCAGCCCTTGGCAACAACTGAGCTACTTTCTGTTTCTTTAGATTTGCCTTTTCTGGGCATTTCCTATAGATGGATCCAAACAATATGTGGCTTTTATTAACCAACTTCTTTCACTCAGCAAAATGCTTGCACTATTCAACCATATTGTAGCATGTACTGACAGAATTTAAATTAGAAGGAAAACTTTCTCATTTGCAGATGAGAAAACTCAGACCCAGGGAGATGGCCTCACTGTTAAGGTCACAAAGCCTCACAGTGAAATAGAGCCAGACCAGACCCTCTGCTGCTTACCCCACCCCATGGGTTTCCTGGAGCTCCCAGTGTGCGGAAGTGCTCTGCTTGGCAAACTGGCAAATTTACATCCCTCTTCTCTAGCCTTTCCTTTCTCAGCTTTGCAGCACTATTTTTGTCACTGCTTGCATGTACTCAGAGGCATTTTGGGTTACTTCCAGGTTTGTGAATGGTTGAGATGCCAGATGTCTTAGGGTGAATAAGTGGGGTCCCTGCTATTCACTCTGTGCTGAATTTAGACACAAAGGTACAGTACCAAATTTTTTGTGTTCTGAAAACACAATCAGTACAAGTTGAGTAGCCTTTATTGGAAATGCTTGGAACTATAGGTGTTGAATTTCAGGATTTTTTGTTGTTGTTGTTGTTTAATTTTGGAGTATTTACATATACATAATAAGATATCTTAGGGATGGGGCCCAAGTCTAAACATGAAACTCATTTGTTTCCTATACACCTTAGACATATAGTGCACCTGCATATTTTTTTTTTTTTTTTTTTTTTTACTGCAACCCATCACATGAGGTCAGGTGTGGAATTTTCCACTTGTGTTTTGTCAGAGCTCAAAAAATTTCAGGTATTGGGCATTTCAAATTTTGAATTTTTGGATTAGGGATGCTCAGCCTGTGAAGGGTCTTACCATAATACTCAGTCTGTCTTTCACATTAAATATCAGTAAGTACTTAGTTAAAATAATAATAATGGCACTGAAGTAGCTCTTAGTTTTCAGTGACCTTTCATATACATTCTCATTTAATATTTTCAATGAATCTCGAGGTAGCTTATATTATACAAATGAGGAGGTGGGGACTTAGAAAGGCAAAGTAATTGGTCCAGACCTCATAAGTGGAAGGGGCCAGGATGGAGAGGCAGCTCTGACACTCTATGATCTTTTCCCTATATCACAGGCTGGTCACCTGGACTTCTTGACATTCTTCAGCAATTGCTCATTGTTTTCCAAGGATTCTTCTATAGAAACCAGCTGGGGTGGATCACCAGCCCAAGACTTACAAGATTCCTCCAAATAAACCTGTTTTCCCACTCAAGCCCCTCTGGCCTCAGTCACTGCGGGGATGCCATATCCTGATCTGACTCCAAGAGACGCCCCTCTAGTCCCATCTCGGCTTCTCATGATGCTGCCTGGAACTCTGTGTGTAGCCACAGAGCCCGTCACAGTTTCTTAGTGTGTCTCCCCTTTAATTTCTCACTGGAATCTGGCTAGTCTTCAAGGACTAACTGAAGCTCTGATCATTGGAGACATTTTCCACTGAAATTCCTGCACTTTGGGGCTTAGAAGTAAATGTAGTTGTCCTTTTGCTGTCCATTGCCTCTTCTAAAACATTTCTTCTCTCCGAGACCCCACCTCTTAAGCTCTGACACATGCTGACATTATGGACAAACCTTAAGGACTTTATGCTGGGTGAAATAAGATAGGCATGAAAAAGCAGAAATTGCATGATCCCCCTTATCTAAGGTAGCTACAGAAATTGAATTTATAGAGAGAAAGCAGAGTGGTCGTTGACAGGGCCTGGGGAAATTGGGGAGTTACTGTTTAATGGCTACAGAGTTTCAGTTTTGCAGAATGAAAAGAGTTCTGGAGGTGGCTTGTGGTGCTACTTGCACAAAAACGTGAATATACTTAATGCCACTAAACTGTGAGTGAAAACATAGTTAAAAAGATAAATTTCATGTTGCATACATTTTGCCACAATTGTTTAAATGAATGTCTTCAGACTTAACCTCTGTAGTGTTTGTTCCTTTTAGTCATGAGCTGCCCTCAGGTCCCTACCCCTTCTGTAAAAAACTCCAGCACATAGGCTGCCATTTTCCCTCCAGCATTGTTCCTGTTTCCTTCCATGTCCTTGTCAATAGTGTGAGCAACACCTTGGCCTCTCAGGAATCTATTCTGTCACATCTCAGCCTTCACTTACATGCTCGCCCCCTGGAGTTGGCCATTACCAACTGTACCTTTTAGAAACCTCATCCTCGATCTCTCCCTTCCCTCTCATTCACTCTCATCTGTTCATCTAGAAGTTTCTGTCCCTGAGGCCTCCAGCCCATTTACTCTCATATGTTCCTGGAGCCCAACATCTCTTCCTCCTTCACCACACTTCAAGAATGTCTGGAAGATTCTAATCCCATGTGTACTTGCAGCTCCTTCTTCTTAGACGCCTTATGTCAATGTGTTTCTCTGCCTGCTTCCACATCCTTAGTTGTCACTTCCTCAGAGCCCCTGCTGGTCACCAGTTGTAATGGGATTCTCCCCTCCCAGTTCTAGGACATCACCCTCTCATCTTCATAGCTGTCCTCAGACACCAAGTTCTCTTACCAGTTTCTTAATGGCTTTTGTCTGTTTCTCTCACTGAGAAGTGCTGGACAGAGATGGTCCAGCTCACCCTGTAGGCAGGCCCAGAGCCTGTGACACTGACTGATGTAAGTGGTGCTCCACTCGGTACCTGCTTGTGACCAGTGAAACGGGAAGACTTTTTGAGGACAAAAGTCGTATTTTTAACCTAGATGTATAATCAAGTTGTGTTTGACCTGATCCTGATAAGTCATCAAAATCTCAGGACGTTTTTCAGCATTTAAAAAACTGTGAAAGAAAGCAGCCAGGAAGAATGTTAAGGTTGGATCCCTCTCCCATTTCTTACAATGTGCTGGTGACAATATCTCAGGGCCCTGGAGCATATGAAAATCTTTTGCAAGGGCATGATTTCGCTTATTTGGACTCCAGATTTATGCAAAGATCTCTGTTGGATTTCGACATGAAACATGCCATCTCAACCACTATCATAATTTTTTTTTTAAGTTCTTCCTCCATCATACTTTCTTCTTTGACTTAGGGATCAGAAACATTGAAAGGACAAGGTAAACAACTTGTAGAGGAGTAAAATCACAAAGTGACACCAAAATACAGAAAAGGAGGCAAGCAAGCATCTGGAATCTGGCGAGCAGACTTTCAGAGCTAGAAGTGCCTCCCAGGGCAGCATGTTCACCTGCCTTATTGACCTTGCGAGGCTCACAGAAGTCAAATGACCTGGAATGCTGCAAGCATCATGAAAATTGTTAAGCCTCTGTTCCACCCTTCTTCCATTATCATGTCTCCCTCCAGCCTGCCTGTTTTCATGTGAGCTTTTAAAAAAATATTTATAACACACAAAAAGAATGCACACATAGCTTGATAATTTTTTACAAATTGAACACATCTGTGTAAACAGCATACACACCAAGTCCCCCAAAACCCCCTCACCAATGCAAACACCATTTTGACTCCAAATAGCACAAAAGAGTTTTTTGCAAAGTTTTGTGTTTTCTTTAAATAGAATTGTTTAGTATATGGTGGTTGGGGGTGGGGGTGCTGGGAATTGAACCTAGGATATCACCCAGGCTTAAGCATGTACTCTATAGTAGCCACAACTTCAGCTCCCCTTTTACATCTTTTTTCACTCAACATTGTTGGTAAGATTCATCCACATGTTAAGGTCATTGTAGATTATCCTCATTGCTGAATATTCCCTTGTAGGGATATATCACAATTTACTTATTAGTTACCTGTGTAGTAGGTCAGGAGCATCCTAACACTAATTGTGTGGATGTGTGTGCAGCCGTTCTGGGGAGCACACACCAAGGACTGGAATGACTGGGTCAGAGGATGTGCATATGATCAGTTGTAGTAGATTCTGGACATGTTCCAAACTGGTTGTACCAACTTACATTTCCTTTAATGATGGAAAAAAATCCTGGTTGTGCCACAACTTTGTGGTCATTGGCATTTTCTTCATCATTTTAAATTGCTCTGGTGTGTGTTGGTATGGTTGTAGGTATGTGTCTATGTGATTTCCTCTGTATTAAGAAGTCCAGTATTTTGCACTAGATCATTACATTGATTATTAGATTGTGGACACTGCTATGAAAATAAAGGACTATATAAACATAAAAGCAAAATGACTGATATTAATATCTTTGAACAGGGGCAAGTGGATCAGTTCATGCACTGACATTTAATTTTCTGTAATCAAAATGGGTAGGTTAATTTATTCAGTAGGCATGTTATCTATATGTGCATGTGTATAGGTATATATGTTTATATAGATACATATATTGATGTAAGTAAACATATATTGACACTTTTTTCTTTTTTGGTACTGGGAGTTGCACCCAGGGATGCTTTACCACTGAGGCACATCCCTAACCCTTTTTATTTCTGACTTTGAGATAGGTTCTCACTATGTTACCCAGGCTAGCCTCAAATTTGCAATCCTCCTGCCTCAGTCTTTGTGTCACTGAGATTATAGGCATATGCCACTGAACCCAGAGACACTTATTGATTTTTCAAGTACCTACTATATGCTAGGCACTATTCTACCACCACGAAAGAAAGCACTGCTCCAATGCTTTACTGTAGGTTTCTTTTTAAAATATTCTGAATACAGTGAACAAATAGACTTCCCACAATTGTTACAGGAAAAGAAATATCTATTTAGAGAAATATATCAGTTTGACTAATCTGGAATGCTAGTTAAACAGTTCCAGAATTAATTCCAGTCTTATCATGGCTACATCTATACTCCAGTTGGCCACCTTCCACAGCAGTTAGATCCTAGAGGGACAACACACAAGAAACTACAAAATACAAATCATTCCTGATTCGTTTCTGCCAACCACCCTTGCCAGCTATCTAACCCTGGTGACTTAGGTTAGACCGCCCAGAAATCCTGACGCTTCTTAAGATCCCCAGTTTCGAATTTAAGCAAAGCAGCATCAGGCAGCATGTTCTTCTTCCCCTTGGATGATATTCTCAACTTTCCACAATGAAAGGTACTTCCCAAGTAAGGCACACTCCCTGCAATGCCAATTCCCTCCCTGTCAAGTTTCACCACTTCAGAAGGAGCAGCAAAAGAGACCATAGAGGTAGGAAGGATGTGTGTGATGGTCTCATAGCTCCAACCAGAATTTTAATTCTTTTAATTTAAATTTATATATGTTTTTCTAATAATGAAAAGCAATAATGAAGGCAGAGTGACTGACTGGGAGACTCTGTCAAAACCCAGGCCCCAGACATTGAATAGGAGTACACAGGAAAGACCTTCTGGAAGATGTAGACTTCATTGTGTTTTGCTATTAGTTAGAAATGGGAGGAGTTTAGGATAACTCAACCTTTCTTGAACAACTGTTTACTGAAGCTAAAAAAATAAAAAAGATTGGGTTGGTTTATCCAAGGGAATGATAAGTTTGATTTTAGACATTAGTTTCTCCATGTTGTAACTATTCTGCCCTGTTTTTTCTATAATTTGCAATGATTGCTCTGAAATTCTCATCAGGGAGCCTTTCCCTTGCTGGGAACCACTAAAAAGCTGGCAGACATTTTCATGCAAACCATTAATGACTGCCCAGCACAGACTTAGGCAATTTTAAAGGCCCTAAAGCAACCCCACAAAGATTTTAATAAGTGTTTTATGCTTTTAGAGGTGCTGTGGGATAAGCCATCATTGGGGATGCATCCCACCTGCAGTTTCCTTGAGAAATCCCATCATTTCTTGGGATGCAGAAAGCCCATGTTGAAGATCGGTACTTACAAAATGCTGTTTGGTTATTGGTTGCTATTTAGAAAAGACAAGTACAAACATGCATAATTTATTAATTTCCTTCTGATCATACCCTTATTATTTCTGGTATTTCCCAAAAGGCAATTGTAAAAGTTGAATTATACAATATTCACTTGGTAACAGCAAAAGAGAAAGACACTATTATTATAGTCTCAAAGTCTTCTGTGGCTTAAAACCTCCAGTGACTTACAAATTTGGCAACAGCCATATAAACAAACGTGTAAAGATTTCCATCATAAGTCACTGCGAAACAGATGGTAACATGCTTAAGCAGTTTTTTTTTTTTAAGGATGGGAGCATGTGTAAGTATCCATCTGGAAATAATTATAATTCAAAACAGTCTTTTGTTACTATTAAGCTTTCAGTTGACTTCTACCGAAGCAATAATGAGCAAACTTTTTCACAAACAGCCCTCAAATTATTCAGACAATAAAGCCAAAAGCCAGCAACTTTTTTTTTTTTCCCAGCAATGGGGATCTTTTACAACTAAGCTACGTCCCCAGCCCTTTTTATTTTTCAGATTGCAACAGAGTCTTGCTAAGTTGCCCAGGCTGGCCTTGAACTTGCTGTCCTCCAGCCTCAGCCTTACAGGCGTGCACCACCACACCAACAAAAGACAATTTTTGGAAACTCATAGTTGTGCACAGAGGCAGAGTTTAGAACTGCCACCAAAACCCTCTAGCTACTAAATTCTGTCCAGCTTTCTGTACCACATGTAAGGAAGACACTGCTTTGATTCAATTTTTGGTCTATTAGTGTAATTCCAAGTCTTTACTCTTGTTCATGATCTGGAGTGAGACAGGCTTTTAGCTGATGTTGACCATACCATAAGATAGGATACCAGCATTCTCTCTAACTTAAAATTGACTCATCTGAGCATTCTTCTAAACAAAATAGAAACATCGCTGTTGACCAGGAGTCAGCTTATTTCCCAGCAGCTAATCATAACAGGTGTCAGCCTTGGGCAGGCAGAGGACCTGTTTGTGATTTAATTAGCATCAGGTGATCTTGTGTTATGCTGGGAGGATGTGATTCAGAGAAAGCCACATTCACCTGTTGCTATTTTCAGAATAAGCATCTAAACCCAGGGAGAGAGCTTAGCATGCAGTTGGCCCTATTGGTTTCATGGGTCTGTTTTCTAACCTCATTGTGTGGATTCTTGAATGAGAGAAAATGAGCAGCCCACAAAAGACTTCCTGTGGCCTAATCAGCCTCAAACCCAAACATCTTCAGAAACCTTCCCATTTAGGCTTTAAAAGCCTAATGGTCTTTCGTGAGATTTGTGCCTCCTTTAGTCCCCTGTCAACAGCTGGTTCATTTTTACTTCCTTTTTCTCTCCTGTTCATTTGATTTCTTCCCACTTCTACATGAAGTAAGAGGCATGGGCGGCCGAGAGGGAACCCAGATACTGAGTTCTTCCTTTTCCACCCACAGTTCAGCATTCAATTTTAGGAAACTGCATGAGGTTCTCACCCAGCCCTCTGCCACTTTGCTACTGGGTGCACCCTCAATGTGCTGTCAAATGTGATATCTCTAAAAATGCATCCTGCATCCAGGGCAAAATGATATTAGAAAAAACCTTTCTCAGAGGTAAGAGAAACCTAGAAGGCAGGAAGGCCAAGAGGAGGGTAAAATTAAGAGCAAATTAGAATACATTGCTAAATATTCAGAAACGTTGCTGCAGAGAACAAGAAAATGAGAGTCTCTTGAGGCCTCAATACAGAGAATATTCCTGGAATATCTCTGTGGTTTTCATGCACTGAGGTACCACAGTCTGTAGGAGCTCGGAAAGCAGTGAAATTAATACAAATGGAACTCATGAGGAAAGCAGTTTTGTTCTTAAAATGGAGCAGCAACAAAGACCTGATCATTCGAACAGACTCAAAATAGGGCACAACTGAGGAAAGAAGGTTAAATTATAGCATCTTGGTATACGGCCAGGGGAAGTCTTAGGACCTTATGACTTAGGAGGAAGACTGCTTGTTTGTAGTCAAGCTGGTATAGCTGGTGTGCTGGGAATTACTAAAGCTGTGAAATACCCAGAAATAACTCTCTATTTTCACCTCCTGCCCCATTGTAACATCATTAGTAACTTCTTCAATGTGAGAGTAGAAAAGAAGCTAAATTTCACATCAATTAATTTTGCAACATACTGTAACAAAAGTCTGGTGGGAATGATTGAGTGGATTGACAGGAAGGATGGGTATAATGAGCTGTCTTCTCTGCATTACTATCTTCATTATCTCAGATAAGGGAGCTGCATAACCATTCCTCATGTTTATATATCACACTTCATGTGAAGAGTTGATGCTTTTTCTCTTAACAGCCTTCTTGTACTTATTGAGACTTAAAGAATCTTCTGAAAACAGTGAAAGATTGAGACACTCGGGCATAGATAATGATGCTACTGGGAGACAAGTGGCTAATAGGCTCTTGCATCTAATGACAGTCTAGGCATCTAGTGCCATCCCAGAAAAATGGATGGCAACTTTGTGCTTTGCATTTAGAAGTGGGCAAATTGAAGAGCCAAAATACATATCTGGATATAGATAAAGTTAAAAGTAATTACCTAGTAATGCCCTGATGTCCCACTCTTACACTCTAGGAAGGATTTGATCCAGTAGGGTCACTGGGGGCATTAAAATGAGAATTTGGGTGACCCATAAGAAGCCATTTTTAGCAATCCTCACCCAAATGCTAACAGATCTAAAATACTCCTGAGGATATCTGAAAATTGTCAAGGGAGTTTTTGAAATCCCAGGTTCCAGCAACAGTTACTACCATCGAAATCCCAAATAACCCAAAGCGAAGGCAAAACTTCATCCTGACCTGTCCAGGCTAGACTGTGGATTTCCCAGAAGAGCACTGGACTCCAGGATGCAGAGGGTGAGCCCTGCACCCACCTCAGGTTTTGTCAGGGGAATTTTCTTTCTAGGCTTCAGCATATGGATTTTTTTTAAAAAGGTTTTTTTTTGGTTGTCAATGGATCTTTTATCTATTTATTTTTATGTGGTGCTGAGTATCAAAGCCAGGACCTCATACGTGCCAGGCAAGCACTCTACCATTGAGCCAGAACTCCAGCCCCAGCATATGGATATTTAATTTATGTGTTATATTGCAATTACAGCACAAGAAGAAAATGTCTAATCCCCTTGGATTATAAATAGCACTTCCCATGCTGTCATAGTTAAATAAATGGAAAATAATGAGCCCATCAATAATAAAAATAAAGATAGAAAGATTTCTCTCTGAGGAAAAATTAGATGGGCTTAGGCCAACCCTCACTATAATCTCTACCACACCTTGCCAATTATTTCTCAGAGTGAAGCTTGGGATTCCTGGAGCCCTTGGGTCTTTGTGGAGCCATTAGAAGTAGGAGGTTCTGTCACACAGATTTGGTATTGACAATGTTGGCCCAGAGAAAACCCATGTGGAAGTGTGTTCTGTTGTATAGAACTTTGAGTTTAATGAAGTTACAGAGGCTATTGATCACAGCTGCCTGAGACTATTCAAGATGCTGGACAGGCCTGGTACAGTGGTGCACACCTGTAATCCCAGCAACTTGGGAGGCTGAGATAGGAAGATTCCAAGATCGAGGCCAGCATCAGCAATTTAGTGAGGTCCTAAGCAACTTAGTAAGACCCTATCTCAAAATAAGAAATAAAAAGGGCTGGGGACTTAGCTCAGTGGCAAAGCACCCCGGATTAAAAAAAAAAAAAGATGCTTGATAGGGAGCTGTCACTCTAGAGTGGGTTGTTACCTGCACACCAAAGTTATGAAACATGCATAGAGAGAAATGCAAGGAAATATGTCAGGAGATGGAATGATGGACAATTTTATTACTTATTAGAAATTTTCTTTGTGGGGCATTGAAAATAGCAAATAAGAAAGGAAGCCATGAACAGACAGAGGTAGGGAATGAACATCATGAAAATTAAACCAGGAGCTGGAATAAAGCAAGGTAAGGAAACACAAAAAATAAAACAGATTGGCTTAGAGAGGCACTGAAAATACACTTGTGAAGACTGTGCATCCATGTAGAAAGTTGTTTATCTTATAATGCTAAATGAAAAAAAGCAGCATTCAAATTTCTACATACTTTTTTTTTTGGTACTGGGATTGAACCCAGGGGCACTCCACCACTGAACCACGTCCCCAGCCCTATTTTGTATTTTATTTAGAGACAGGGTCTCACTGAGTTGCTTAGGGCCTCGCTAAGTTGCTGAGGCTGGCTTTGAACTTGCGATCCTCCTGTCTCAGCCTCCCAAGTGAAGGGATTACAGGCATGCACCACCGCACCCAGCATCAAATTTCTGCATACTTTTTTGTATGTGTATATGTGTGCTGGGGATTGAACCCAGGGTCTTGCACATGCTAAGCATGCATTATACCACTGAGCTACGTCCCTGGGCCCATGTTATTCTTTTAAAGAAACAGAATTAGTAACAATTACTGAGCATTATTCTTCTTCTTTTTTTTTTTTTTTTTTTTTTTCAGTCCTGGGGATTGAACCCAGGGCCTTGTGCTTGCAAGGCAAGCACTCTGCCAGCTGAGCTATATCCCCAGCCCCAATTATTGAGCATTATTATTTCAGCCATATACTAAGGTTTTACACATACAATAGTCCTCCATATTTGTGGATTCTGCTTCCAAGGATCCAACCAAATGCAGATCAAAAATATTTGGGGAAAAAAAAAACTACATTGCATTTGTACTGAACATGTCCAGATTTTTTTCCTTATCATTATTCCTGAAACAATACAGTACAACAACTATTTGCTTAATGTTTGCATTGTATTAGGTTTTATATGTAATCTAGAGATTACTTCAAGAATAAGGGAGAAACCAGGCTCCTGGCACATGCCTATAATCCCAGTGGGAGGGAGTGGGGGTTGCTGAGGCAGATGGTAAATCACTCCTGGGTTCAGTCCCCAGGACAAAAAGAGAAAGAGAGAGATAAAGAGAGGGAGAATAAGGAAGGGTGTTCTATGCAAACACTGTACCATATAATATAAAAGACTTGACGGTCCTTGAATTTTGGTGTCCATGAGGGCTCCTGGAAATAATCCCTGGAGGATATCTAAAAATACCTATTTATCATATTTATTGCTCCTAACAATCCCATGAGCTAGGTTCTTTTATTCTCCTGATTTGACACACAGAGAAGTCAGGGGTGATTTGCCTCTGTTCAACCAGAAGTAGAAGTGGTACTAAGTTCAATTGCTCCCAATTATCCTATTATTCATTATGCTTTAAAAAAAATCATTATTATAATAGTGTTCAAGTAGATTGATTGATTGATTGGTACCAGGCATTGAACCCAGGGATGCCTAACCACTGAGCCACATCCCTGGACCTTTTTTATGTTTTATTTTGAGACAGTGCCTCACTAAGATCAAGTAGATATTTAAATGCATGTTTATACTAAAATTTGGAGATATTAATATTCATTTGGCAGAATGATCTAGTACTTGATGTTGAGTTTCTTGCTTCTGATAAAGTAACTTTCAACAGTAAGCAGAGATGCATAATAAAGGAATTGTGTTAATAATGATGAACCTCAGTCATAAAGAAGAATAAAATTATGGCATTTGTAGGTAAATGGATGATGTTGGAGACTGTTATGCTAAGTGAGATCGGCCTTTCCCAAAAATCCAAAGGCCGAATGGTCTCTCTGATAAGTGAATGATGATGAATTATGTGGGGGGGAAGGGAGACAAGAATGGAAGAAGGATAGATAGCATAGAGGGAAGGGGGGGTGGGGTCGGGGTGGGAGGGTAAGAATAATAACAGAATGTGTGACAGACACCATTGCCCTGTGCACATGTATGAATGCACAGATGGTGTGACTCTACTTTGTGTACAACCAGAGAAACAATAGCTGTACTCCATTTGTGTTCAATGAATCAATAAGTAAATAAAAAAATAATAATAATGATGAACCATTTCTGAAAATGAATTTTCTTTATCTGTTTCTTCACTAGTGTGGAAGGACAGAGGTGATGAAAAATCAATTAGAAATTTGGTAATTAGTCTGGTATGTATTTTCTGTCTTACCACCCAGAACCCTTTGTATCTAGAATGTTTGAGATAGAAGAAATGGAAATGATCAATGGCTAGTGAAAGAAGAGAGGGAGGAATGGCTTCCTTGTGTGGGTTGACACATCCCAGTAAAGTCCCAGTTACGTTATTCAACAGAAAAAGGTTAAGATTCACTGAGTCCTAAGGAGAGACGCTGAGTTTTCCAAACATTCATCAAATATTTATTAACTACTTTTATGAAAAATAGAATTGAGCAATGCATTGTAAGGAACATGAAGAAAACCGCGTTGCCAGTGAAAGTATGTATGCCCTGGTACAGCGAGAGCAGAAAGTTGATATTTGAAGAGGCTCTTGCTTCAGGCTGTAGGTCAAAAAGATTTTATTAGGAACTTTTATCATCCCAGCAGCTCAGGAGGTTGAGGCAGGAGATTCAAAGCCAATCTCAGCAGCTTAGTAAAGGCCTATCTCAAAATAAAAAATAAAAAGGGCTGGGGATGTAGCTCAGTGGGTAAGCACCCCTGGGTTCAATCCCTGCTACCAAAAACAAAACACAAAAAACATTTTATCAAAAAAGGTATATGCATAGCAGATAAGTACATGAAAAGATGTTTATGATGTTATGTTTAACATCAAATATCAAAAGGAAATACAAACTAAACCCACAACTACCACTGAACCACATGAGAAGGGCTGAAAAAACATTTAAACCTGACAACATCAACTGCTGACAGGGATGTGGAGCAACTGAAACTGAAACTCTCATTCCTGTGGGAATGAAAAAAAGATAGAGCCACTTTGAAAGGCAACTTGACATTTTCTTGTAAAACTAAAAAGCATGTGCTTACTATATGACCCAATGAGTATTTAGCCAACACAAATTAAAGCATTCACCACCCAAAAATCTATGCATAAATGTTTATAGAAACTTTGTTCATAATTGCAGAGAGAAAGAGAGAGGAAATAATCCAAATGTCCATCAACAGATGCCTAAATAAACAGTTATAATTATCTAAAGGAATACTACTCAACAATAAAAAGGAATGAAGTACTAATATACACAACAACATGAGTGAATTTCAGAAGCATTATGCAAAGTGAAAGAAGCCAGACTAAAAAGGTTGGATGCTGTATACTTTCATTTATACAATATTCTGCAAATAGTAAAACTATCAAATAAGACTACAGAGAAATCTCAGTATATTCAGAAATGTTCTCATCATATAGGCCACATTTTCCAATATAATGTAAAAAATTATAAACTAATCAGGTTAATCAAATTAAAAACAAACTACTAAAAAAAGCCTTGGACAAAAAAATGAAGTCTTATTTATCAGATTTTAAAATCATTTTCTAGAAGAATCAGTGAGTTTTTTTGCATCATTATAAATTCATGGATTTATAAATATTTGATGTGTTTCAATGCATTGTAGTTAATATTCTTATTTATACTTAAATTTACATGTTCTTGGGCAGGGGTAGCCTTTTTAATATTACCTCTTGTGGTTCAGAAGTTTAGAAGTTTTATATAATCATATTGTCAATCTTCCATGGTCTCTGGGGAATGATAAATGCATTTACTATTATTATTATTATTATTATTATTATTATTATTATTATTATTACTTTACTATTTAGATCAAACTATCTAAATTATAAGATACTATCCCACTATTAAAATGAATGAAAGAGATTTGAGTTTTTTTTTTTTTTGGAACCAGGGATTGAACTTAGGGACACTCGGCCACTGAGCCACATCCCCAGCCCTATTTTGTATTTTATTTGAGACAGGGTCTCACTGAGTTGCTTAGGGCCTCGCTAAGTTGCTGAGGTTGGCTTTGAACTCACAATCCTCCTGACTCAGCCTCCCAAGTCGCTTGGATTACAGGCGTGCGCCACCATGCCAGGCGGAGAGATTTGAGTCATTTTTTAAAGATATTATCAGGCATATAGTCAAATGCCTTTTAGGTAAACATACTAAAGCTGTGTTTTAAACTAACGCTACTTATGTGTTTTTGATTACATCAAAACATTTCTGGAAAGATTCACATTAAAATGTTAATGTTGGCTATTACTGGGGATGGGAGAAGCACTGGAAAGTATAAAGGACCAGTAATTTCTTTCTACCCTTCTACGATCTGGACAGAAGCATGATTGAATATTCATTAGCATGTATTCCGGTTTAATTTGGGATATCATTCTTTATTTAAAATTAGTTTCCTTAAGCAGAATGTTATGGTACATGCCTATAGTATTAGCTACTCATGCAGCTGAGACAGAGGATATCTTGAGCAAGGAGTTCTAGGCTAGCCTGGGTAAAGTAGCAAGATGTGTCCTTAAAAAAAATTCATTTCCCTGTTTTCAAGTTCAGATTTAAATTAATGCCCTGCCTTCGATTAGATCTTATATTGATCAATTCCATTTGCCAATGTTTTTTGCATTTGAGCCAAAAGAAATGTCAAAAAATTGGTTGAAATGTCCAAAGATCTAAGTACATGTTAATATTTATAAAAATATGTGTAATTGGGAAAAAAGCCTGAAGTTTTGGAAAGAGTGACAATACGTGTAGGGGACAGGAGTATTAGCATTTGTATGATTCTGGTCTTTCACATCCTATCAACTAGTTGTGTGTCCATGACCTAAAAAATTTCCTTGACCTAAAAAATAAGTATTAGATCCTGTTAAAGCAAAAGTAAACATCATAACTGGAAATATTATCACATCAGAGGATTTTCAAATGCATTTGTGTACATTGATCTGTGAAATTTCTAAAGAGCCATTTGAACTAATTGAGTGATAAGAAAACAGAGCTTTGGCTTGGCATTTTGGTGACCTGGGGTTACAGGCCACCTGTATCACCTCCAGAAAATGAATTAAACCTCTTTGATCCTTGGTTTCGTTCCCTGAAAAGTAGAAATAATTACTGCACTTAGTTCAGAGTCATGGGAAGGACAAAGTGAGGTAGTACATATAAGAGTCTCTTGTGGTCTATGAACATGTAAAATATAAAAATATCAAGCATTATTTCTCTTAGTTGGCCTTGAAAGTTGCTCAACAAATTGCAGCCTCCAGATATGATATTAATGAAACTATTTTTTCCACATGGTATAGCAAAGGGACTAGGGGAATAAAACTCTATGGTAAAGCAAAAGAATAGTCATTATTTATATGTGATATGATGAGAAAACATGACATTACAACTTTTAGTTGTAATGTTTATTTACCTAACAGACCTCATCTGCAAAGCACAGAAGTTCTAACCCTCACTGTTTTTAGCTTTGGAGTGATAAATGATGCTATCTGTAAAAGAAATGAGAAAATTCCTTAACATGTTATTGGGCTCCTCATTGTCTAGTTTTCTACATCCGTTCTTACATATTCAGTAAATGAGTGAGTGATCTTGATAAACTCATCACAAGATAAGTAAATCATGACCACATAAGCAAAGCATTTTTGTTGTCTTTGTCATTTCTGAGATACTAAGCAGTTGGGACTGTTGTAAGTTGGGAGGAAAAAACCCTGAATCTATATAAGCACTAGATGTGCATGCACTAATGTGGAAAGTGTGTCAAGATTCCTTGCCAGGTGAAAAAAAGAGAAATAAAGATCAATGGTATACAATGTTCTCATTTTCTTACAAATGTATATATGTGTAGATATCTGGGAAATAGGCTGGAAAACAGATGATGGCATCTTCCTCTAAGAAATAGCTTTCATTGTAAATCTAAGTAGTGTATGGATTTTCCTATCATGTGCATGTGAATTATCTTCACTCTTTAAATGACTCAAAGTAATATCCATAATAAACTTTCACATGTTAGTCACCTTCACTCCAGATTAAAGTAAAGCTTCTATAGATGATAGTTCTGGACAGAAACATTCAAGGAGCTCCATGGGAGCCCCTCATTCAACGTTAGACATTATTGTGGGTAGAATCATGTCTCTCCATAAATGATAGTTCCCCCCTTATTTGCATTGTTTTCACTCATCACAGTCAACCACAATCCAAAAAGCTTAATGAAAAGTTCCAGAAATAAACAACCTCTAAGTTTTAAATTCCACACCATTCTGAGTTGTGTGATAAAATCTCCCTCCACCCCACTCTTTTCTGCCCAAGACACAAACCATCCCCTTGTCCATAGTATCCGTACTGAATATACTATCTTTCCATTAGTGACTTCAAAACTCTCTCTATTACCGGGCGCAGTGGCGCACGCCTGTAATCCCAGCACTTGGGAGGCTGAGGCAGGAGGATCTCGAGTTCAAAGCCAGCCTCAGCAACTTAGCGAGGCCCTAAGCAACTCAGTGAGACCCTGTCTCTAAATAAAATACCAAATAGGGCTGGGGATGGGGCTCAGTGGTCGAGTGCCCCTGGGTTGTTCAATCCCCAGTACCAAAAAAAAAAAAAAAAACCCTCTCTCTATTATCAGATTACTGACACAGTTGACAAAGAGAGAAACTACATTCACATAAGTTTTATTACAATATATTGTTTTAATTGTTTTATTTTATGATTAGTTATTGTTAATGCTTATAAGTTTAACTTATAAATTAAATATTGTTTTGTTTTATTTTATGATTAGTTATTGTTAATGTTTATAAATTTAACTTATAAATTAAATTTTATGAGTTTAATTTGTTTATAATAAAAAACATACTATATATGGGATTTAGTACTGGATACAGTTTCAGGTATCCACTGGAGGTCCTGAAATGTATCTCACCACTATGTATAGTAGTACATGTGAATGTCACCTTATTTGAAATAAGAGTCTTTACAGTCTAATCAAGTACAGTGTAAGATGAGGCCACACTGGTATCCTCGTAAAATACCAACAAAATTCAAAACTTCCTGTCCTTTTAAGGAGAGAGAGCTTTGAAGAGACAGACAGATATGGCCATGCAGAGAAGGAGGCAGAGATTGGGGTGTTCCAGAAGCAATGAATGCCAATTATTACTGGCAACCACCAGAAGCTAGAAGGGTCAAGGAAGGTCTCTTTCCTAGAACCAACAGAGGAGCATGGTCCTGCCAACACCTTGATCTTGGACTTTTAGCCTCCAGAACTGTGAGAGGCTACTGAGTTGGTGGTAATTTGTTAGAGCAGCCACAGGAAACTGATCTAGATATTAAAGCTTATCTCATGTGGAAACTGAGACCATCTTCTGGTTTCTAAAGAAAGCTGCATGAACACACTGTCTTCATCACCAGCCCAGTGCTTCCTGGCTTCTGCTATTTCTCCCTTCTTTGTTCCTTGATATCAAACTTATTTTGTATTCTTAGCCTTGACACTTTAGATCCACTTTGGATTCCCCTATTCTGTTCTTCTTTCTCCACTGTGATCCCTTCTTCCTCATTTTGATCTTAGCTCTTTTATCTCTCTTAAGGTCCCCAGAATATAATTTGTAACAATTGTTGACTATTGCCTTTTACCCATTCCTTTTTTTCTTACTTTTTTGCGGGGGCAGGGAATAAGGGGAACCAGGTATTGAACCCAGGGGCACTCTACCACTGAGCTACATCCCACCATTTAAATTTTCTCCACATTTTTTAATTGATGCAATTGATGCATTATAATTGCCTTTTTATTATGATTATTTTTAAATTTTGAGACAGGGCCTTGCTAAGTTGCTGAGGCTGGCTTTGAACTTGTGATACCCCTGCCTCAGCCTCCCAGGTAGCTGAGATTCCAGGCATGTACCACTGTATCCATCTCTTACCCACTCTGCCTGCTAGATAGTCTCAGTCTCTCTCTCTCTCTCTCTCTCTCTCTCTCTCTCTCTCTCTCTCTCTCTCTTTTTGATACAGGGAATTGAACCCAGGGGTGCTTCACCACATCCCCAGCCTTTTTTTGTATTTTATTTAGAGACAGGGTCTTGCCAAGTTGCTAAGTACCTCACTAAGTTGCTGAGGCTGGCTTTGAACTGGAGATCCTCCTGCCTCAGCCTCCTGAGCTGCTGGGATTACATGCTTGTGCCACCATGCCAAGCATAGATAGTCTCATATTTCTTTACATACTTCACTAATTAAACAAATTGGACCCAACTGAGTATAAACAGACGGTGAATTTATTCTCCTACCATCACTTTCAAACACTATCGCATCTCCTCCCTCTCTCCTTGATTCTATCTTGGGCAGATCTCACAGCTTTCTAGGTCAATGGCAGCATTAGAACAGTCTCATTTTTAGGCATTAACAAAGTCCAGTCCCATCTAAATCAAACTTAGTCTCATGCATTTTCGTTTCCCCTCACTTGTCATTAGGTACCTCCAAAGACTGGTGAGACCCACAGGGGGAAGGAAGAGAAGGATGCCTCTTCTCTTCCCTCTTGACTCTGCAAGGTCAAACACAGAGGTGATATCATAGGAGTTCAGACCAACCTTCTGTATGATTTTAACATTTCTGAATAAGTTGGGATTTCTCTGTAGTCTTATTTGATAGTTTTGCTCTATTGAATGTCAGCAGTTACCCCATGACATAGGAAGTTTTACTTATCCTCATTTTACAGATAATAAAACTAAAGCACAGAGAGATTGTGTCTAGATGTGCATATAAGGTCACACATCTCGATTGGGATTTTAGCTGTGTTTACAAATTTCAGGCAATATTACCCATTAGGCAATATTACCTCTTTTCTTTGGGTGGAGGGGTTTACCCAGGATCAGACTCAGGGGCACTGGACCACTGAGCCACATCCCCAGCAGTTGATCTTGAATGTCATAGAAATGAAATGATACACTATGTAGCCTTTTCAGTCAGGCTTCTTCCCTTTAGCATGATGTTTTTGAGAGTCACCCTTGTTGCTGCCTGTCAGTACTTCATTTCTTTTCATTGCTGTGTAGTACTCGACTGTATAGTTATAACTGCTTATCCAAGTGTCTGTTGATGAACATTTGAGTTACTTTCCATTTGGGGTTATTATAAATAAAGGTTCTGTAAACATTTGTGGAGAAATTTTTGTAGAGGTGTATATGTTCATTTCTCTTAGGTAAATACTAGGTCATAAAGTAAGTGCATGCTTATTATTAGTTTTATAAGAAAATGTAAAACAATCTCAAAGTATCTCTTTTGATTCCCACGACAAGGAATGAGAATTCACATCCCCATGGGGACCTCCCTCCTCCCACCTGACCTCTTCTACCTCCCATCAGCTCCTGTCCCTGTAGTACATCCCTAGGGTCCTCTTTCCCAATCCAGCCCTTTTGAGTTTCCTCTGCCAAGGAGATTCATTTGCCCACTTTCTGTGACATGTCTTTGTCTCATGGGAAAACACCCATCCCCCATCCATGCAACTTGGGGAAAAAAGCTGTCAGCCTAAAATTTTATAGCTAGCAATTAGGGGAAAAAATATAAAATAAAAAGGTTATATTCTAAAATGCAAAGACTCTGATAGAGCTAATTTCTTGTAGATTCTTGCAAACTGTTAGTGTATTTCAGCAAGCAAAGTGTACTGCCAAGGGAAATATAAAACTCAAGAAACAATAGTGAGTCTAGAATTTGATACAATGTGTCAGTTAATTTAATTAAGTGCTGCCTGGAAAAAATGGATCTTGAGTGTTCGTCTGAATGCCGAAATCTTTTGAAAGTGATTAGAAAAGCTAGAGGAATGTTACATAGCCAGGTAGGAGACAGGGCTTTTAAAATAGGATACTAAATGGAATATTGCCTGTCATGTGAGGGTTTTCAATGTCTCCTGAGTCTCCAAAGGGAGAGACAAAAGTGATGCATGGCCCTACATCTAAAGAAAAAATTCAAACACATCTATGTAAAATTGACTTAGAATTAACAGAAGTCATATACTGCTAGTCTGCTAGTCTTTTTATTTATTTATTTTTTTTCATTTTTTGGTACCAGGGATTAAACCCAGGGGCACTTAATCACTGCCACATCCATAGCCCTTTTTTACTTTTTATTTTGAGATAGGTTCTCTCACTAAGTGGCTTAGGGCCTTGCTACATTGCTCAGGCTGACCTTGAATTTATAATTCTCCTGTCTCCGTCTCCCAAACCACTGGGATTACAGACGTCTGCCACCATACCTGGCTAATCTTTAGAATATTTTAAGAGAAAAAAGAGATTTCACTGAAGGAAATTTGTAGAGTGCCCCATATCATTTCTGTTCCCCTTTCTCCAGCTGCTGTTGTGGGCAGAAGAGATACTAGGGGATCTTGCCAGAAAAGGATCCTATGGAAGTCCTTCAGTGGACATTTGCTGAGTCTTAGAAACAGGTGTGTGAGCCGCATACTGTAACTTAGACGCAGTGGAAGAGTTCTGGGGAGAACTTGGCAAATGCTGAGGGCTATAGAGAAAAGAAACTCCATACTCGTAAGCATTCACCCCCCATTCTTCCTACCCCGATTCCTAGTAATCATTTGTCTATTTTCATTCTCTGTGGATTTGCCTCACTTAAACACTTCTTGTAAATAGCACAATAAAACGCATGTAACAAGGCATCTTTCCTGCCTGCTTTCATTGTCATGGCATATTTTCAGGGTACACCTATTGAGGCATGATCCAATATTTCATTTTCTCTTTATAGTTGAGTAATACCCATGTGTAGATATATATATTTTATTTGTCCAATCATTGACGGATTCTACTTTTTGAATATTATAAATAATGCTGCTATGAACATTTGTGCTCACATTTTTGTGTGAACATATGTTTTCAACTCTCTTGGACACATATAGGAGAACTGGTGGATCATTTAGAAACTCTGTCTAACACTTTGAGGATCTGCCAAACTGTTTTCCAGAGTAGCTAAACTATTCTACATTCTCAACTGTAGTATATGAGGATTCCAATTTCTTCACATTCTCATCAACAATTTCATCCTAATAGGAATTAAATGGTGTTTCACTTGGATTTGGACTTTGTTTCCATAATGACTAATGATGTTGATTATCTTTCCATGCATGTTGGCCTTTGAATATAGTGTTTGGAGAAATATCTAGTCCAATTCATTCTCCATCTTAAAAAATTGTTTTTGTCTTTTTATTGTGTGGTAAGCATTCTTTATACACTCTGAGTACAAATTCCTTACCTGATATATATGACTTCCCTATGTTTTCTCACACCCTGCAGGTTACTTTTTCACTTTCTGGATGGTGTCATTCAAAGCGAAAGGGTTTTTTGTTTTGTTTTGCTTTTGTTTTTGTTTTTGTTTGGCACTAGGGATTTAACCTGAGGGTACTGAATCACTGAGTTACATCCCTAGCCCTTTTTATTTTTTATTTTGGGTCAGGGTCTCCCAAGGTTGCTTTAGGCCTCACTAAATTGCCAGCACTGGTTTTGAACTCACTATCCTCTGCCTCAGCCTCCCACAAATTTTCAACCTCCCCTCCTCCTCCTGCTTCTAAATTATTATTATTATTATCACCCTAAGAAATAATCACTTACCCAAAGACATGAATATTCTCCTGGGTTTTCATCTAAGCTTGTTATAGTTTCATCTCAGCTAGATCTGTGCTCCATTTCAGTTAACTTTTGTGTATGTTGTAAGGTAAGGGTCTAAGCTCATTCTTTTTCTGGAGGGAGTACCAGGGATCGAACTCAGGGATACTCAACCACTGAGCCACATCCCCAGCCCTATTTTGTATTTTATTTAGACACAAGGTCTCACTGAGTTGCTTAGTGTCTTACTTTTGCTGAGGCTGGCTTTGATCTCACGATCCCCTACCTCAGCCTCCTGAGCTTCTGGTATCACAGGTGTGTACCATTTCACACCTAAAGCTGAACTCTAATTTTTTTAGTGGAATCCTCAGAATTTCCTGTATATAAGATCATGTTATTTGCAACTAGAAATATTTTTGTGAATCTGAATTGGTGTTCTGTGATTTCAAGGCAATTCTTCTGTACAAATGATGAATGAATCATAGCTGTAAGGTACATTGAAACCCTACAGAACATTTGACATCAGTCCCTCGGCATGTGAGTACACATGGATATTTCCATAATTCCAGCAATCACACAGCCTCTCTAATATACTGGGACCAGCAAATGCCATTTGATATCACTCGTTTTCCATTTTTTTGGAAGAGTTTTTGAAGAACTGGTATTCATTATTTGCTAAATATTTGGTAGAATTCACCAGCAAAACCATCCTTTGTTGACATATGTAGTTCACATATCATACAATTCACTCGTTTGGAATGTACTGTTCAGTTATTTTTAGTATATTCAGAGTTGTGATACTTCACCATAATCTAATTTTACACTGAAAATTACAAAATGTTGCTGAAAAGAAATTTTAAGTGAAGCCATCTTGATCTGCTTTTTGGATTTAAAAAAAAAACCCTAATCTCTTTTTTCTTAATGTTCTATTCAGATTTTTTTTTCATAAGTCATTTTGCTAGTGTAAGTTTCTAGGAATTTCTGTTTCATCTAAGTTTTCTAACATTTGGCATAGAGTTATTCAGAGTACTCCCTTATAATGTTTTTCATGTCTGTAATACTGATTATAATGTCCCATCTTTGATTCCTGATTTTAATTGAGTTCCTTCTCTTTTATTTTCTTATTCAGTTTAGTTAAGGTTTATCAGTTTTGTTGATCTTTTCAAGTAAACAGCTTTAGATTTAAAGGATTTCCTGTATTGTTTTCTATTTTCTCTTTTGCTGATTTCCACTGATTCGGTTCAAACCTCCCATTTTTGTACTTTGCTCTTCATAGTTGCTTAAGGTGGTTTAAAATGTTTCTTCTTTTTTAATATAGGCATTTACATCTATACATATCCCTCTAAGTTTAGCTTCATTTAGCTGCATCTGGTAATTTTTGACAAGTTGTGTTTTCATTTTCACTCAAATCAAACTATTTTCTAATTTTCTTTGTGATTTCTTCTTTAGCCCATGGGTTCTTTAGGAACATGTTCAAGTTTCACATATTTCAGATTTCTCAAATATTTTTCTGTTGTTGATTTCTAAACGTATTCCATTATCAGCTGTCTTATAGCATATAACATATGATTTATTCTGGAGAATTTTCATGTGGACCCCTGACATGGGTGGAATGCTCTACACACTCTGTTAAATAGTTAGCTCATGTTGTCCTCAGGTCTTCTATGGGCTTACTGATAGTCTGTCTAGTTGCTCCATCCACTGTTAAAAGAGTGGCACTGAATTTCATTGTTGAATTGTCTACTTTAATTTTGTCTTTTTCTGCTTCCTGTATTTTGTGGTTCTGTTGATATATATATCATGTTACATATCATATATGTGTAATTTTTTATCAGTTTTACACAAATGGGGTACAATTTTCATTTCTCTGGTTGTATACGAAATAGAGTCACACGATTTGTGTAATCATACATGTACATAGGGTAATGGTGTTTGTCTCATTCCATTATCTTTCCTTCCCCCCGCCCACTCCCCACCCCTCTATATGTAATTTTTTAACAGATTCTATAAATTCACTTCATTTCTCTCTTATAAAAACCCTCTCGCACATGTCCCGTCAGAGGGATGGGCTGACTGTGAAATAAAAGCTAAGAAATTTATACTACAGAAGTAAAGACAAAAGGGCAAGAATAGTTTTGAAGCAGGGGCATGACCAATTGAGCAGTCCAGAAGGTTCTGACTCTAACAAAAGAAGGAGCCCATGCTTGCTTTATTTATAGAGGTAAGGGACCAGTAGGAGCTTCTTAGAGTAAAACAGGATTGGGGGGTGGAGGTAAGCAGTGACTCTAGTGGGTCACTCTCATCTACAGGTGCCTGTACTCCCTGTACTTGAACCTGAGCAGTGAGCTAACATAGGATACCACGTGACTCAGGCAGTCTCCAATAGTCAATATCCAACTGTGACTTCCTGAGACCAGATATTCCTGGTTAATGGCTTGAACTTTGCCTGGTTGTCACAGGAATCAGATGGCTCCCCACAAAACCCTACTAGTGAACTAGGGATGTGACTCGGTGGTAGACCACTGATTTGGCATGCTGACACCCTGAACTCCATGCACAGCGCTAATGGTGCGGGTAAGATGCCACAGATGGGAACCTGGGTGCTGTGCAAGTGGACTTTGATAGGGGTTTTTACAATTGTAGGTAGATTCTGATAGATATGGTAAACACAAGAGGTCGAAGGTCAGATAGCTGTAGGTCTTGGAGATGGCTAGGTATAGCAGTGGTCAACACTGGTCAGCAGAAGCAACATGGCCATAGGGGAGATATAATGCCAGTGCCTCTTGGGGTGGAGATGAGGCACAGGGGTGAAGAGCAACAGTGGCCTGGCCCCTTTCAAGGGGTGAGGTAGGGCTGACTGATCTTATTCCTGAACTTGGCCAGGATAATGGCCCCTCTTACAGTAATGACTACCTCCCTGATCCATGGTAATACCCAGACAATAATGGCCATTGTAGTCTCTGATGGGAGCAAATGCCTTGAACCTGGTCTGCTGGCCAACTTGGGTCTGCTTCTGTGCCAGCATGATCTTCAAAGCTTTATCCTTGAGGTGTACCCCAAAAGAAGTCAGCAATCTCAGATTCCTTGATGCACAGAGAGTGGGAATCAATCTCCTCCAGGGAATTAATGTGCATGTCCTTGACTAGAGGTCCAGCGTCTTGATGGGATCAACTGCTTGTCCTCCACCTCACATGCATGAGCTCAGCAGACTCTGCTGGGTGCCCCCCATAGCCTTGGCCAGGTCCTGATCATGTCCCCAGCACAGGAAAGACCACTGCCTCCCACTGGAAGCCCCATGGTCTGCTATTCCAGGGCCACAGGGACTTGGTTCCTCCCCCTGTGACAGAGTCATCTGCCATTTAATATTTTCCCCGAGAAGATGCTATTTATAATTATTATATCTTCCTGGGGGTATTGACCCTTTAATCATATAAAATATCCTTCTTAATCTTTAGTAAGGTTTTATATTGAAAGTGGGGGTCTGGGGATGTAGCTCCATGGTAGAAGCTTCCTTAGCAAGGTTCTAGGCCCTAGTTTTGACAGAAAGCACCTGCAAAAAAAAATTTTTAAGGTATATTTTGTTAGCTATTAGTATATCCACCCTATTTCTGTTGTGTTTGTTATTGGCCAAATCTATCTCTCTCATCTTTTATTCTTTTAATTTCAATCTATTTGTATTTTTATAATCTATTATACCATTAAATGTAAATGGTCTCAATTCTCCACTTAAAAGACATAGGCTGGCAAAATGGATTAAAAAACAAGACCCAACTATATGTTGTTTACAAGAGATGCATCTTACAGGCAAAGACAGCCACAGGCTGAAAGTGAAAGGATGGGAATTGCTAAACCTTGCTAGTGGAGCCTGAAAACAAACAGGAGTAGCTACTCTCAACCTATTTGTATTTTTAAATCTAAAATGTCTTTAGTAGTCAACAAATCACCGTGTCATGTTTCTATTCATTCTGACCTTCTCTACCTTTTGATTAGATGGTTTAATCCACCTTCTTTTCATGTTGCATTGATATGGTTGGATTAACCTTTGCATTTTCCTCTTTTTATGCCTACTCTGTTCCTCTTTTCACTAATTTCCTTTGTCCTAAGTTGATGATTTCTGTCTACCATTTTAATTTCTTTAGGGATTTTTTCCACTATATTTTATGACCTAATTTCTCAGTGACCTCTGTAGGTTGTACATCTTAATATAACAGAATGAACTTTAGATGTATACTAACTTAGAAGCTTTAGAATTTTTACTCCTTATACCTTTCTTCCTTCCCTGCCTTTTTTAAGGAGTGGGTGCTATTATCACTATACATATTAAGTGTTACAAATCCAGCAATACAATGTTATAATTATCATTTTATATAATGCTGTGCCTTTTAAAGAAACTAAAAAAATGAGTAGAAATACATAGAGTTTCCTTTTTACTAATATTAACCTTCTTATTTACCATTTCTGGTTTTCTTCCCACTTTCCTGTGGATTTGAGTTCCCTTCTGCTGCCATATCTTATTGCAATATACCTTTTTATTCACATCTCCCTCTTATCTGTTGTTCATGCCAAATATATCACCTTTTAATATGTTATCAGTCTAATAATAGAACTTTATGGATACTGTTTTATACAATTGCTTTTTAAATTAAGAGAATAAAGAAAAACATGTAATTCTACTGTCCTTTATTTCTATCTAGATAACCACATTCACTGGAGTTAGTGTATGTGGCATATGGGCTTGTGTGCACATGCTTATGTGTGATTTATTGACTAGTGTCACTTCCTTTGAAGAACTTCCTTCAATGTTTCTTGTAAGACAGACCTTCTTGCTACAAATTCTGTTTTTTGCTTCCTGGGAATGCATTTATTTTGTCTTCATCTTTTAGAAATGGCTTGACTGAATATAGGATTCTTAGTTGACAGTTTTTATCTTTTAGCATTTTGAATATGTTGTCCCACTGCTTCCTGATCTCTTCTTTGTGGCAAAAGTCAGCTGTTAATCTTGTTGTGATTCACTTGTTTGTGATGAGTCATTTTTCTTTTCTACTTTAAGATTTCCTCTTTATCTTTTCCTCTCAACATTTAGACTATGCCATGTCTGAGTATGGATCTGTTTGCTTTTATCTCAGTTGGAGTTGAGTGTACCTGTTGGTTATGTAGATTAGTAGTTTTCATCAAATTTGGGAAATATACAGTCACAATTTTTTTGTCCTAGTGTGGAAAATAATTAACATAGCAAGAATTAGATTGGTTTCCTTACATTCTTTCTATTTCTGTTTGCAATATTGGCTCTTGGTTTGCATCTGGGGACTTGGATTTCAGAGTGTGTTCAGTCAGCAATTAAGTGACAACAATATTTCCCTATGCCTAGAGTATTATTAAAAAAAATATGATGTATGCTAAACATCTACTTTCATTTTTGGAATCTTGAATTCTGGATGGCTAGAAAAGCCTATTTGAACAGCCCTCAACAAAGAAGTCTTGGGTGCTAATTTCTACATTGTGGGCAGAGACAGCACACATTACTGCATTTTTGTTGCTAGGAAAGTGTGTGCTGTGCATGATTCGTCATGAGAGAGAGCACACCTAGGGAAGCCTGCACATAGATTCCTCCAGACTCTGCCTGTGCATTTTTCCCTTGTTGATTCTGTTGTTTATGGCCTTATCTGCGTTTTACTTGTATCATGGACTTACTAGCCTTCTCTTAATTGCTTACCATTAAAATCTCCAGTGATTTTCCCTTCATATCATACAGCCTGCCTCTCTTCTGCAGCTATACCCCTACACTAGGAGCATGTTCTGGAGTGGGGCGGGATAGCAACCCTAGATCTTCTCAGCTGGTCCTCTGATGTAGAATCTGTGCCTCTCAGCAAGCTAGAGCTTCTGTCCTATAAGAAGGGAATAAGGAAGAAGTTTCAGTCACCTTGATCACAGTCACCTAGAATAAAGATTCTGCAACAGTGAACCAGTGAGGGAGGAGAGACCTGGGATAGAACCAATGCTCTGCTTTGGAAGCTGAAAGGAGAGAGCACCTGTCTTCTTGGCTGCACCAACCTGGGGTACAGCTTTTAGCACACAACTGGGTATGGGAGGATGGGAGCAGGTCTTAGCTCACATGCCACAAACTAATTATCATTGTTCTTAAACATTTAGTGATTTCACTTTTTTCCTTTTTCTTTTCTTTTTTAAAAAATTATTATTTATTTGATTATTTTATTTTAATTTTTGCAGTGCTAGGGATTGAATCCAGGTCTTCACACATGCCACGTAAGGCTCTACCAGTGAGCCACATCCCCATCCCAATTTTCTTGAATAATTGTTTCTCCTATTTACCGCTTGTAAATTTACCTACATTGTATATATATGTCAATTTTCATGGACTTTAAATGGTTGATTTAAAATAACTTCACAGTTAAATGATTGATTGATTGATTGATTGATTTTTTGGCCAGGGAGAATCGAATACTTCACACAACCATTCTGCTATCTACCTGTTCTTATTTCATTTCTGTCTGTTTGTTTCCTATTTTTGACATTTTAAATGAGTATGATTTCTGCATTGTCTTTGAGAATCCTAACTTTAATCTTTCATAATCTTTTTTAAAGTATATTTTTAGTTGTAGATGGACACAATACCTTTTATTTATTTTTATGTGGTGCTGAGGGTAGAACTTAGTGCCTCACATTGTGCTTGGCATGCACTCTACCACTGAGCCACATCCCAGCCCCCTTTCATAATCTTTCATATTCTCTCCAGTGGGTTATTTTAATAGCTATCTTTCTTAGCATTGTATTTTTCCATGTGATTTGGAATTTTGGTCTACAAGTTAAATAAATCATCTTTCTTCCTTCCTTTTTTTTTGTTGTTTGATTATTTTCTGTCTTCCTTAGTTTTTACTTATTTCTACCTAGAAACATTAGAATTTCCTCCACAGGCATGTTGGCATCTCACTGATGGCCAGATGTTGTAATTCACCATTTCCATCCCATATGATATTGAGAACATGGGAGATTTGGTCTCAGAACCAGCAGCTTATTCTACAACCTTCCACCTTTGCCCACATAGGCACACAGAGATCAGCCATGGTTGTTTTTTATAAGCTATAAGCTTCTTTCATACAGTGGAGAAGGTCCCTCTTTTCTTTTAAAGCAGTGAATGCAGCTCTAGTCCTCCTTTTAGCCTGGAATGAGTTTAGTTCCTTTAACCTGCTGGGCTAACATTGAATCTGTCTGCTTCTTAGGAGGAGCACTATTTCCGTTCTACCCATTAATTGACATTTCCATTGCATTTCTTGTTTTTGGATATTCTTATCTTGCTTTTGAGTTCAGCCAAATACTTACTTTTACAATTAAAAAAAAAAACCATCATTGACTTTACTTGGAACAAAATGGTGATCAAAATGGAAACTTATTACCCCAATTTGACAAGATTCCCCAGCCCACCTTGAATTTGAATTCACTTTAGACTTAGGTTTTAGTGTCTCTGTAACATTTTATTTTTATTTTACTTTATTTATTTATTTTTTGTGCGGTGCTGGGGATTGAATCCAGGGCCTTGTGCTTGCGAGGCAGGCACTCTACCAACTGAGCTATTTCCCCAGCCCCTGTAACATTTTAAAATAACTTCCTTTATAAAAAATGGGGGGTGGAATGCATCAATAAGACATAGGAGCCAGAAGTAAAAAAAAAAAATAGAAACGAGAGTTTAGGTAGATTAATGGTGAAGCCTGTGGTAGCAGACACAGTGAGTAAGAAACTGGATCATAAGCTGAGTCCTGTGCAGGATAAAAATTAGAAGTTAGAACGAGGTGAGATACATCAAAAAGACAAAATTACAACAAATTTAGTTTGAAATATTAATTGGCTTATATCAGTGATGCTAGAATTGGGCGACACCTCATTCTGTGAAGCAGAATTGTTATTTCCATAAACTGAGCAGAGGAGGCATGCTTTATAGTCAGAAAAGGACTAAGAAAAATAGAAAAAGGAAACCAACACATATTGGTTATTTCAATTTACTTTCCTTATAAAAGTTAAAGCAGAAGGAACTTCTTATGCTGACTAACACTGACCTTTTTGGGGGATTTTATTATTGTTTCCCTTTCTCCTGATTTCTCAGACAGTTAGATAAACAATTTAGTTTCATCTTGGTGGTGAGGAACTCTGGCATGTGTGACTACATTTTGGTTTGGTTTATTGGGCCTGGTACAGGAGCTCAGTCCAAACCAATGGCCTCCTACAAATTATATTTAACAGATATTGAAAGTCAGTGTCTATAGCCGGTTATAGAGAGTACTGAGGAGTACTTTGATCTGACAAAGATTTAGCTGAAGCCCAGATATCCAAAAACATCCAGGAGCTACCTAGTAATACTACCTGAAGGGAAATACTTTAAGAGGCAAGGTGTTAAGTCAAAAATAACTCAGACACTATAAAAATGGATTTGGGATTTTGGTCTCTTCCAGATGTATTTGTCCTCTCAAATTTCCTTACTCTGATAAGGGTTAGAGAGGACAAATACATCTGATATTTTTCAGTACTCTAAACTGTCTCCTGATGGCAGGATTCTGTGTCTAAGGGTCTTTGAGGAGGTTTTAAACGTATGTCTTTTCATGTTCTTGGGATCCTTCATTGGGATCTCATCTGTGATTCTGTATCCTCATGGAACAAAGACTTGTGTCTTAGGCCTTGAGATTTTCTTCCATACAACATTTGATATTTCATCACACATATTCCCAGTATACAGTTCAATAATGGTTATGCTCAGAATCGTAGTTTCATAATCAAAACAAACAGTCCCTTATGGAATCCAGCCATCAAGTTTAAATTCACCAGAAAATAAGAAATAACTCTTCTGAGCTAGTTAGGCCACATATTTTTCTGACTAGTTACTGCTTTCAATGCTAAATTATTAAAAAATTGTGATCAAGATTAAAAGTTTGCCTTGGCTTTTAGTTGAACTTTGAAAGAGTCCTCTTAAATGTTGGGTTCCTAGAAATCTGGAAAAACTATGTTTAGATAGGATTATCTCTTAATTGAAATCTGAAATATTTAATAAGAGACTAACCTGTGTCATTCCCATTTCCATAGGCTGCTTTAGAAATGCCATAAATTATCAAATAAAGCATCTGTAATGGCCAGCACTGATTTTGCATTCATCTAACTTCTAAGCTCAGGATGCTCAAGTAAAGGCAGCCAGTACCTGAGGGACATTGCCTACATCATGCCCGAGTCACCCCAGCAGACAGTGAAATGATGCCTAGCATTCTCTGAGACACACACTGAAAGAGGGATAGAATAGCAATGTCAAGTAGCATTGATTCCATAGTATTTAGAAGGAACAAGTGGAAATGACATGTGTAGAGTCCTGGATAAGGGCAAAGGAAACATGTAAGAACCTCATTTGGCCAATCAGGTCATACATCAATGTCTGGATTAACATATACACTAATGGCATATTTTAAAAATCTTGTAAATAGATAGAATTTATTTAATAATTATTGTTAAACTTCATATTGTTTTCCTATTACACTAAAAACATTTATTCTCTACCAATATCAGTGACACTAAATACGCAGCCCTCCCATAAACAACTGAATATTTGTCTCTAAACATGAAGTAATTTAAAGCATCTTATTCTGCCAATTGTGACTAATAATTATTATTATAAGTTCTAATAAATTTGAAAACCATATATATGGTTTCTTTTTTCAAGAAAGAAAAAATTCCATAATATCCAAATAGAGGAAGAAACTGAAAAAACAGAAATCAAAGCTGAAGATGTAGTCAACAGGTCATTCCGCAGAGATTCTAGTCATTTTATAGGCACATTCTACCAAATGTTTAGGGTAACAATAATTCCTTTATGAGGGTGATAGGTAGGTAGTAGGTAGGTAGGAGGGTATGTAGGTAGAATTTAAAAATCCATACAAAGTATCACCAAATCAATTTAAGTAGTTTAATGGGAAAACAGTTATCTTTTGGAGCTAAGAGGAGTTTGCTTATGAAAATAGGGGTGACTCAACATTAAGAAATGCATTAATGTAACTCAGTTCATTAACTATTCGAAGGAGGAAATTCATATGCTCATCTCAGTAGATTTTTAAAAATCTAAGAGATTCAACATTTTTAAAAAACTTAAAGGAAATTTTTAAATATACATAAATGTAGAGAAGATAGTGTAACAGATCCTACATGTGAATCCCACAGCATACAACAACTTCAACAATTATCAACATTTGCTTTTATTTTATTTTTTTCTTTAATGCTGTGCTGAGATTGAAACCAGGGCTTCGAGCATGTTAGGCAAGTGCTCTGCCACTGAGCTACATCCCTAACCCTTTTTATTTTCAAATTTTTGGAAAGAGGGCCTCATTACTCATGAATAAATCTGTACATTCTATGTTGTTCTAATCAAAATGGGAGCATGATTATTTTTGTACTGTCACAAGTGGATTTCAAAATTCAACTGGGAAAATATGAAACAAGAACAACAATAAAAACAAAACAATAAGAACAGCTCTTGGACTACAAAAAGAAACAACCACAACAAAAACTTTTAAGTGAAGAGAACTTTTTTATCCTACCCAGGTTAAAAAATGAAAAAAAAACCCCATATAATAAAATTAGAACATGTCAGGCATAGTGATTTATGCCTTTAGTCTCAGCTATTCAGGAGGCTGAAGCAGGAGGATCACTTGAGTCCAGTAGTTCAGAGCCAGCCTGGGTAACACAGCAAGACCCTGTCTCTTAAAAATAAAGGAAGAGGCCGGGCGTGGTGGTTACAGGCGTGATTACGCCTGTAATCCAAGCGACTCAGAGGCTGAGTCAGGAGGATCACTATGAGCTCAAAGCCAGCCTCAGCAACTTAGCCAGGCCCTAAGCAACTCAGTGAGACCCTGTCTCTAAATAAAATACAAAATAGGGCTGGTGATGTGGCTCAGTGGCCGAGTGCCCCTGAGTTCAATCCCTGGTTCAATAAAATAAAATAAAATAAAATAAAATAAAATAAAATAAAATAAAATAAATAAAATAAAGGAAGATTAAAATAACTTAGTCTAATAGCATATAGCATTAAGTCATAGTCAATAGGAATAGACAAATCTAATGTTAGACTAGAAAAATACATCCTAAAATTTAATTCCAAGGTCTTATTTAAGTTTATTTAATGTATCTTTGATGTTATCTTGCAATTAGCTCCATCAAGAATTCAATGGTAATATCAAAAGTGAAAATGAGCTTAGCAGCTTCTCCTTTCGTGTGTTCCTTGGGTGCCAGGATCCTTCACATATGCTTGAGGTCCACAACAAAATGATAGAGGTTGAAGGGCATAGATCTTGTGTGTCTGATGGCTTGGCCTCCATAGAAGTGGGAAAGAGGAACCATTCCTAAGATGGTGGAGTGGGTCTGGGCAGGCTGGCTCTGTATCTCATTTCTTGGGAATGACTGAGCAATTACTATGTACCATGCAGTGTTCTAAGCACTTTGTGTGTAAGGACTTGGGTACCTTCTTCAAGGCCATGCCGCTAGTGAAGATGTGAACACCATGGTTCTGTCCTCACACCTGCAGCCTTCAGTACCACCTCCTCTTCTGACCTTTGCTCAGACTGCTGTGTTGGCACAAGTGATCTTTTTTGCATGGCTTGTTTCTCTTTCCGTGCTTAGCCTCATGGGCAGTCGTAATTAACTTGCCACTTGTAACTGCTCGCCCTTTGATTCAGTCCTGAGGGAACCTGGAGCTGGAAAATGCCCCATTGGAGCAACTTATTAGTGTCTGCAGCATATTTATCTGTCTCCATTACTAAACTGTGAGTGCCTAAGGGCAAGACTCTGTGTTCACCATTTTATTCCTGGAATTTACCGTGTTTGGCAGATGCTAGCCATTAAATAAGTGTTGGATAAATTAATGGATTTTAAGAGTATAAGCACCAAGTTTTACAGAATTAGAAAAGGAAAATGAACTGGATATAATCACGTGGCATCTTCACAATGAGACAAATAACTGAATCCCTGGGCTGTCTTCATAACTCTACACTCCCACCCTACTCCTCTTTTTCCTTTCCCTGTTGCAGCCTATGGGATCTGAACGAATGGAGATGAGGAAGCGGCAGATGGCAGCTGCCCAGGAGCCCCCAGGCTCGGTCCCTGGCCAGCCTGGAGCAGGGAGTAGGGGCTCCAATGCTTGCTGTTTCTGTTGGTGCTGCTGTTGTAGCTGTTCTTGGTAAGGTTTGGGGCTTTTTAATTTTTTTTTAAATTAATATGCTGTTTAACAGGAGTTGGCACCTTTGAATAGTGCCAGTTTATAATTAATTCAGTGTTTTTAAAGCAACTAATACATGCCTGTTAAGGACATAAAATTTTGTTTAAACAATAGCTATATCTGTTTAGTTCTCAAGAAACCTATATTCAAATACTTGAAATCAGGCTAGCATAGCAAAAGAGCAATGTAAAGCAGTTCTGACCATATATTAACACATGGTCAGAAACATTGCATAGTTGATTAGAAAGACCCTCCTTTGGCATAACAGCTTTGTGAAGGATTTAGGACTTAAGATGTATCTTAAAGGTTAGGGTTATGAAGCCTGGATTTGATCTTCTGCTAGTTCCATTTTGTTTTTTCAAGGTGCTGGGGATTACCCAGGGCCTCATGCATGCTAGGTAATTTTGTTTTTTTGTTTTTTTTATAAAGAAAAATGTCAAAATATGTACTTAAAATGGAAAGAAAGACAGGTGGCATGACACACACCTGTAATCCTAGCAGTTCTGGAGGCTGAGACAAGAGGATCACAAGTTCAAGGCCAGCCTCAGCAACTTAGCAAAGCTCTAAGTCACTTAGTAAGACCCTGTCTCAAAAACAAAAAGGGCTAGAGATGCAACTCCGCCCCTAGATTAAATCCCTGGTACCCCTGCTCCCACAAAAAGAAAATGGAAAAAGAAATCTGAAAATACATCCTAGCTCACTGGGTAGAAGAAGATGCAGTTATTGCTTTAAAAATAAAATAATGGCTGGGGTTGTGGTTCAGTGATACAGCACTTGCCTAGCACATGTGAGGCACTAGGTTCAATCCTCAGCACCACATTTTAAAAAATTGATTAATTAATTAAAAGTATTGTGTCTATTTACAACTAATTTTTTCTAAATGGTTGTTTAAAAAAAAAAGAGAGCGCAATAAATGAATTAAATGTAAAACATCCATGACTGTTTAAATCACAAGTAAAGGTCTAGAGAAATGGATGTACTTTGCATCTAGAAATCATATTCACATTAGGTTGCATCTTTGAAATCTTGAATATGACAAATGCTAGAACCAGCTAAATGTGTGTGTCACTTTAGGCAATTAAATAATTGTAAGTTTATGTAGGCTTTGCTATAGGGTAGACCCAGACCTCACTATCCAGTGGAGATGAAAAACTAATATTGGGACTGATCAAGAAGAGTGATAGCCAGGCACAGTGTCACACACCTGTAATCCTAGCTACTCAGGAAGCTGAGGCAGAAAGGTTGCAAGTTCAAGGTCAGCCTCAGCAACTGAGAAGGACCCTGTCTCAAAATAAAATTTATAAAGGGTTGGAGATATAGCTCAGTGTATGGGTTCAGTCCCCAGCACTGTGAAGAAGGAATAAAAAAAAAAAAATCAGTGATACAGAACTATTAGAACTGAGTCCTGAGGAGGAGGTTGGAGATAGGCTACGAAACATCCAGGAAAGTTTAATAGGCTCATCCTACCTGACTTGGGTCAGGGTTGACTTCTAAGAAGTTCCAGTCTTGTGGATGGAGGCAAGCAATAGAACATTGCAAGGACAGATGAGATCATGATGCATTCAAGACAGATCCCAGACAGCAAGTGGACATGTGGGGAGACCAGGAGGACAATAGCTAAGCAGTCTGGCAGGTGAGATTTCAGACCCCTACACAGGAATCTAGACAACTTGGCAGTAAGCTGGAAGGGAGATGCAGAGTATCCAGGGTATCTTCCCTACGGTGAGAGCCGGCATGCAGGCCCCTTCTCCACTTTGCACTCTGCCAGTAGATCTCAGTGCTGAACAAAGGTGATCATCTGAGAGTTGTACAAGGATACACAGTGTTGGTGAGACTCCAGCTGATGTCCTGTCCCTTCCTGCCTTGGGCAGGGAAAGGAGGCTGATATCTTGGCCTTAGTAATATATTGTCCTGATAATGTAAGGGTTGCAGACGGGGATGGTTCCCAGAGCAGGATCCTTCTACTAACACCACATAGAGTGAATAAAATTAGAATCTGTTCCTCGATAACATCATTGTCACCCACCATCATCATCATCAACAGCATTTATGTAGCACTTATCACGTATGTATATAAAATGCAACAGAGCCATATCTTCAAAGTATTGAAGAAAAGGAGCTGAAAACGCTGAAAACTCAAACTATTATTCAGAAGTGTGGATAAAATGAGACATTTTCAGACATACAAAGGCCAAGAGAATTTACTACCCACAGACTCTCCCTAAAAGTACTAAGAAATATTCTTAGTACTTCAGGAGAATAAAGTAAACCCAGAGGGAAGCCACAGAAGACAAGTGACAAGGGTAGACATAAAAGGAATCAAATGGAACATGTGGCATTTAATTTTGGGTTTAAAAAGTGTAAAACCCACCTGTAAACAAATAATCTCATGTCAATAATTGACAAATCAAATTACTTCAGACTTACTTAGAAAAAATTATAAGAAAAAATTTTTTTCATAAATAATGGCATTTATAATTAGTGCAAAAATACAACATGTAGTTTCCGCCTCAGTGGAAGACAATAAAAGAAATCTAGAAAACTTCATCAACATATGACAGAGGTGGCATCAGTGTAGAGTGTGGTCTATTCAGTAAATACATGGTATTTGGGTAACCAACTCATCCCAATTGCCTGGGACTTTCTTGTTTTAACATTGAAAAGTCCCATGAAAACCTGAGTCCCCAGCAAATCAGGAAAGTTGATCACCTGCCTTTTTCTAGACTTAGATAGTCTAGAAAAAAAAGACATATTCCTATATTGAACCCTATTAAAAATTCAATCCCAACCTTTAAAAAAAAAAAAAAAAAACATGATAAATTCCAGATGACTTAAAGGCCAGGAACAAAATACAGGATTGTATCTTTGTGACTATGTTGGGAAGTTACTTTTAAAAAGAAAAACAAAATTAAAAAGATTCATAAATTTGGCTGCATTGAAATACAAAATGTGGCTGGGCGTGGTGGCACATGCCTATAATTCCAGCAATTTGGGAGACTGAAACAGGAGCATTTCAATTCAAGGCCAACCTCAGCAATTTAGTGAGGCCCTAAGTAACTTAGTGAGACCCTGTCTCAATAATAAAAACTAAAAAGGGCTGGGGATATGCCTCAGTGGTAGTGTGCCTGGATTAAATCCCTAGTACACCAAACAAACACAAAACAAACCAAAAAAAACCCCAAAAAAACAAAAAAACAAATTAAGGTTGATGGTTATCTCTAGGGCAGAAAGAGGAGAAAAGGGGTGGAGGAAAAAAGCAAATAGCAAACTTCAAATATTTTGAGAACAAATTTTTCTTTCACAATGAATGGCATTTATAATTAGCCCAAAAATATAATATGTAGTTGTTGCATCAGTGGAAGATGATCCTTGATTCTTCTCTCAACATTCTTTTGAGATTTATCTGTATTGAAATACATCATAGAGACAATTTTTAAGAAGGTAAATGGCAATATGTTTTTAAGCTCTTGTGATATGGCTCTCAGAATTTCTCTCCATGGCTCAGAAAACATGTGGATTTTTGTTCTCTTGAAAATAAACTTTAAAAAAAAATTCTAGAAGGTTGAAGAATTTTTCCTCCTTTGTAATTCAAATTGTATTTAACCATGGGTCGTATTTACTAACATTTCTAAAACATGGTGAGTAACCACCTTGGCTTCTGTCAACACCTTCTTGTTCTGCTGTAAGGATCCCAAGGAAGCCCAGTAAACAAAACTTGACTGAAAAGTATATGCTTCACTTTTTCTTAGAACAGCTTGTCTCCTTAACAAACAAACAAACAAAAAATTCTACTTTAATAAAATGAGATGGAAGAAATGTCAAAGCTTAAATAAATTTTGCATTATTTAGTTCAGAGTTTAGCTTCCAGTTCTCTTAGGAATTTTGTGTCAAAGTCATCATTTCCTTTTCTCTTTGCTTTTTCGTACCCACTGTGCGGTAATGTGCTCTGCTCACAAAAGAAGCCGAGGAAGTCAGGCAGCCTTCATGCCCAGGCAGAGAGGATCCCACCCCATGCCTCTCAGTCTTCTTTGTTTTGTTTTGTTTCATTTTAAAGAAACCATTATTTATTGAAACTTTTTAGACCTGGCATCAGAAAAGAAACAAGTCAAAGGGTTCCTGCATGTTTAATGACTTTGCCTTTAAAGAAAAATAGAGCTGTACACAGACACATACACTTACTGAAAATTCATAAAGTAGATGTGCTGAAATAAAGAGTGTTAAGAAAAGACATAGTAAAAAGAATAGAAACATGAATGCAGGAGCAATAACAAGATAAAACTCAAATCAAGAATGATAAAAAACCATTTTTAGGGGCTGGCAGTATAACTCCATGATTAAAGAAAGCACAGGCTTAGCATGCATAAGGCCCTGGGTTCATTCCCCAGCACCAAAAAAAAAAAAAAAAAATCTGTTTTTAAATTGATGGGACACTAAAAGCATTCCTGCTAAAGTCAAGAATAGGGCATGTGTATCCACAATCTTTACTACTGTTTTTAACATTGTATTTTAGATTACCAGCCAATGCAATTAAACAAGAGAAAGCAATTAAAGGCCTTAAAAAATAGGAAGAGGAAGCCAGGTGCAGTGGCTCACACCTGTAATCCCAGCAATTTGGGAGGCTGAGACAGGAGAATCACAAGTTCAAGGCCAGCCTCAGCAACTTAGTGAGATCCTGTCTCAAAATAAAAACTGAAAAGGGTTGGGGATGTGGGTCAATAGTTGAGTACCCCTGGGTTCAATTCCCAGTCCCAAAAAAAGGGAAAAGGTACAGTTCTCCCTATTTGCACACAATGAAGACCTGAAAACCCCAAGAGAATCATTTATAAAACTGATGTGAACACAAAAGAATTCAGTAAAGAAGACTAGAATGTGCAAGGACCCGGATTGGATCCTCAACACCCAAAGTTAAATTAATGAATAAAATAAAAATGGGCCAGTTGTGTTGGCACACACCTGTAACCCCAGTGTTTCAGAAGGCTGAGGCAGGAAGATCACAAGTTCCAGGCTAGTCTCAGCAACTTAGTGAGGCCCTAAGCAACTTAGTGAAACCCTGTCTCAAAATAAAAAATAAAAAGTGCTAAGGATATAGCTGAGTGGTAAGGTGCCTCTCGATTCAATTCCTAGTATCAAATAAGTAAATATAAAAATGGTCAAAGAATATAAACAGACATCTCTCCAAAGAAGGTGTACAATAGCTAATAATTACATGAAGAAGTATTCAACATCATTGGTCATTAGGAAAGTGCAAATCAATAATGATGTAACCTTTCACACCTATGTTAGGTGCAAATAAAGGAAACTCAAATAAAAAACAGTTAACAACTGTTGGCAAGGATATGGAGAAATTAGATTGTTGAAAATTGCTAAGGGGAGTATAAAATGGCACAGCCGCTTTAGAAAACAGTTTGAGAATTCCTCAAAACATTAAAAATAGAGTTATCATATGCATCAGCAATTCCACTCAAGAAACAATGAAAGTCTACCCAAAAGAAATGAAAATGTATTGTCATACAAACTTGCACATAAATGTGCAGCCTAAAAATAGAAACAAGCCAAATGTCCATCCACCTTGAAATGGATAATAAATGTGGCATATTCTTATGGTGTGGTATTATTCAATCAGAAAAAGAAATGAAATACTGATATAAGCTATGCACAACATTGGTAAACCATGAAAAGATGCCAAATGGAAGATGCCAGGCACAAAAGATCACATATTGCATGATTCTGAATAGGCAAATAGGGAGAGACAGGAAGTAGTAAGTCATTAGTGTTTTTCTCAAACTGCTGGAGAAGGGAGATATAGGTAATAAGGAGAGACTGCTAACAGGATTTCTGATAGTGGTGATGGTTGTGCAACCTTGTAAGTATACTATTAAAAAGCTCTGAATTGTACACTTTTTTTTTCTTTTGGGTACCAGAAATTGAACCCAGTGGTACTTAAAAAGTGAGCCACATCTCCAACTCTTTTTTATACTTTATTTAGAGACAGGGTCTTACTGAGTTGCTTTTAGGACCCTGCTAAATTGCTGAGGCTGGCTTTGAACTCACAATCCTCCCGCCTCATCCTCCCAAGTCGCTGGGATTATAGGCATGCGCCCCCTCACTTGGCTAAATTGTGCACTTTTAAGCAGATCAATTTTATGGCATATAAATGACAGCTTATACTAATAGCCCTCATGTATACTAATGATAACTAGTTAGGAGGAAGACAGAAGTAAAAGTTCCACTTTTAATAACAATAAAATTACTTGGAATAAATTTACATAGAGATGTACAAATTTTATATAAGGAAACAGTCTCTCACAACAGATACAAAATAAATTTTGATTGATTTTCTCTCATACTTTTGTATATGTGCCTACAAATAAGTAAGCCTTTCATTTGGACTAGAAACATAAAAGCATGAAAGACTTTTTTATTTGTTTTTATTTTTTTGCTGTACTGGGGATAGAACGCAAGGGTGCTCTACCACTGAGCAACATCTCCAGCCCTTTCTAAATTTTATTTTGAAACATGATCTCACTAAATTGCTGAGACTAGCTTCTTGACCTTGCAAACCTCCTGCTTCTGCCTCTGGAATTGCTGGGATTACAGGCATGCTCTATTGTGCCCAGCTAATGTATACCCTTTTTAATGTGCAGAAAGGAAATGAGAACCAAAAACATATTTCTGACACTTACTTTTTTTCGTACTATTTTCTAATGAACGAGTTCGATATGAGAAATTATTCTAAATGTAATTGAGCATGATAATTTCTCTTTCTCAATTAGTATAGCCTGCAGTGTTATAGATAAATATGATTTACCTTTCTAATACTGCTAATAGTTCAGATCTTGAACATTATTCAGAGGCCCAATGTTACAAGGATTTGTTCCCAGAGTGGCACTACTGGGAATTGATGGAACCTTTGAGAGGTGGGGCCTAGTGAGAAGTCCTTAGGTCACTGGGATGTATGCCCTTAAAGCAGATAGTAGTATCTCAGCCCTTCCCTCTTCCTCTTTGCTGATGATGTGAGCTGTTTTACTATATCATGTACTCCCACCATGATGGCCCAAAATAATGGGGCCAACAAACCTCCAAATGTGGACTCAAACCTCCAAAATTGTGAGCCAAAATAAACCTTTGCTGTTTGTAAGTTAATTATTTCTGGTATATTATTATAATCATGGAAATATAACACGCACAAAAGTTTTCTTGTCATACTTTTGGTTTTCTGAAGAAAGCAATCAGGGCCATTTTGTTTTTCAAGAAAAGAAAATTATTCTTGAGAATCTGAAATTCTCTTTAAAATATTTGTTAAAAAAAAAAAAAACTTGATGCAGACTAACCTCAATTAACATGTGACTGTCTTGTTTCTTGCAGCCTCACTGTTAGAAACCAAGAAGACCAGAGACTCACAAGAGCTTCCCATGAGCTCAGAACAGACATTCCAACCTGGGAAGAAAGGTGAAATCTCACATTTTTTTCACTCACTAAACTTAGAAATACCAACATTTTGCTTAGTCTTTTTGTTTCAACAGAACACACAATTTCTCTAACAATTTATTAACACCAAATCGCAATGTGATGTAACACTTTTTTCCCAGAACTCCTTTAAATTCATTGTGTGATGGGCAAAGAAAACAGTTCCATTAATCTAATCCCTTTACAAATCACAAATATAAATCTATGCCTCTATACAGCCTTAATGATGCAATTTTATTTTATAAAATGAAAGACCATAATAAAACAACATATTTGATTTTTCAGAAGTTAGTCCAGTTTTTCTTAATTATAAATTTATAGTAAATGGCCAAATAATTTTTTTTTTCTTGCAGTGCTGGGGATTGAACCCAGGGCCTTGTGCTTGCAAGGCAGGCACTATACCAACTGAGCTATATCCCCAGCCCAGCCCATTATTTTTTAAATCTAAGTATTTAAAAAAAAAAATACACATAAATTACCAAATTTATATTTCTTTTTTGCTTTCTATATTATAAATTGATTTCCTTTCCCCATAATTATTTTTATGCCTGTTCTTAATATTATGCCTTTATAATTGCAGATATTAGGCAAATATTCTAGAAAGCATTGTTCAGTGCTGGAGTTGTGGCACAGTGGTAGAGCACTTTCCTGGCACATGTGAGGCACTGGGTTCCATCCTCAGCATACATAAAAATAAAATAAATAAAAGTATTGTGTCCATCTACAACTAAAAAATATTTTTTGAAAAAGCATTTTTCAGGGCTGCGGATATGGCTCAGTTGGTAGAGTGCCTGCCTCTCAAACACAAGGCCCTGGGTTCAATCCCCAGCACTGCAACAAAAAGAAAAAAAAAAAGCACTGTTCAAATAGGTTTTATATTAAATTGCTTATTTTTGAGGGAGGGAAAAAACTTAGTAGTAGTTACTTAACTATTTTTTTTCATTCTCTATCTTATTTGTCCTGGCCCAGATTTTTCAGTCTTGGAGACATCCTAAAATCTTCCACAACATATGAGCCTGTTAAAAACTGCTGATGCCCTAGATCTCATTGCCTTGTGTTGTGTGCCAAAGTTTTGGGAACGTTTATCTGGAGTCAGAATGCCTGCATCTGGTCCTGGCTCTGATTGTTTTGCCTGTGTGACCTTGGCACTTAATTAAAAGCCACTTTTGCACATGTGTGTGTGTGTGTGTGTGTGCGTGCACGCTGGGGATTGAACCTAGGGCCACTTTTCCACTGAGCCACATCCCTAGCACTTTTTGTTTTCTGAGACAGGGTCTTGTTAAGTTGCTTAGGGCTTCACCAAATTGCTGAGGCTGGCTTTGAACTTGCAATCCTCCTGTCTCAGCCTCTCATACACATCATGTCATATTACAGGTGTGCGCCACTGTGCCCAGCTCAGAAGCCACATTCAGCTTCAGTTTCCTTATATGTAAAATGGGGATAATAATAGTTTTTTGTAGCTAAGCCAATAAAGGGTTCTTGTGAATGTTGAATAAAATAAGAACAGAGCCTGGCAAGAAACAAGCACTCAGTGCATGTTGGCCTTTCTTTATTCATATCCAATGAATAGCATAAAGTGACTCCTTGTCCATTTAATACCTTTTGCTTCTAGTTCTACTTAGATATCAGTATTATACTTATCTGCCCTTGCCCCATATATCTTGCTTATTGAATTGTTTTTAACTTTTTGGTAAAAATAACATTATGTCAAATTTGGCATTTTGGACCCAGTTTGAGTCTGTCTTTAAATGGGGATTTGAATTCAATTATATTGCCAATTATTTTGATCTTTACTAATATGTTTAGTCTTCCAACCTGTTCTGTGGTTGCTTCTTGTAAAACCTCCTAATTGTTTTCTTTCTTTTTATTTTCCTTTTACTATATGAGCTATGTTATATTTGCTTTTAAGTTCTTCATTAGTATGGAACATATATAATGATCTTTTTTTAAAACAATTCTATGATAAACTACATTTAACTTTTTCAAAATCATTAACATATATTTCTTAAATTGACAACAGAAAGATGTCCTTTGAATTCACATATTTAAGGAACATAATTAGCATACTTTAAGCTTCTGCAATCTAATAATTCTTTGTAAAAATAATCTAGGATTTGTATGTAGTTTACTTTATATTGTTATTTTTAAATTATGTCTTTTCTTTAAAAAAAACTTTTCCAGAGTTATAATAGTTATTTTTCTTCTTATATCTTATACTTTTTCATTTTGAAAAATTCATATGAGTGAGATAAAAACCAAACAATATTAAAGATTTTCTCTAGGTGCAGTGGCATATGCCTATAATCCCAGTGGTGAAAATTATCTCAAGAGGCTGAAGCAGGAGGATTACAAATTAGAGGCCAGCTTGGGCAACTTAGTGAGACCTGTCTCAAAATAAAATATTTTTTAAAGGATTAAGGATGTAGCTCAATGGCAGAGTGCCCCTGGGTTCAATCTCTAGTACATAAAAGAAAAGAAAAGGTTTTCCAATAAAACATCAAATTTATTCAGGTGTGTAGCTCAGTGGTAGAGCACTTGTCTAGCCTGTGGGAGGCTCTTGGTTCAATTCCCAGTGCCTAAATAAATAAATACATAAAAGGAAAAAAAGAAGAAGAAAACAGTTGACATCTGGGTGCAGTGGTGCCACACCCATAATCCAGGCAATTTGGGAGGGTAAGGCAGAAGAATCAAAAGTTCAAAGCCAGCCTCAGCAATTTAGTGAGACCCTGTATGAAAATAAAATTTAGAAAGGACTAGGCATGTGGCTCAGTGGTTAAGCTCCCCTGAGTTTAATCCCTAGTACTGCACCCACCTGGACCCCGTCCCCATATAGCAGTTTCCTCCAGGATGGGGTGGGGAGAGTAGCACTCAGAAGTAACAAATGTAACTTTTTGAACAGCATTTCAATTCTTAAGGTAAATGGGGCATTCCTTCATAACTTGAATTTGTATTGCATTATTGCATATATTCTTTTTTTTTCCCCCCCCTTTTGGTAGTAGGGATTGAACCCAGGACACTTTACCACTGAGCTACATTCCCAACCTTTTTTTTTTTTTTTTAATTCTGAGACAGGGTCTCACTAAATTATCCAGGCTGGCCTGGCACTTGTGATCCACCTATTTTATCCTCCCAAGTTGCTGGGATTCTAGGAGTGCACCACCACACCTAGCTCTGTTCCATATATTCTATTTTCTTTCTCACATATTATGTAATTTTTAAAAAATACTATTAAGTGGACACTGCCCCATTGTTCCGGAGATTTAGTGTTAAGTCTGAATTAGTTCTCTCATAGATGATTAGGAAGTTTGGGGTCAGATGGTGGTAAGATTTTTCTTTGCTTCTATAATTTAAAAACATTACCAGATGTGTCCAGTTGTAAACAAATATGGTCTTAGCAGTTATTCTAGCAACTGGGTTTACAAGCACTTGGGCAGCAGCCATGCAATCCAGCTAGACAGTGTCAGAGCATTGTACTCATGTTTTTGCCAAAGGCTTAAGGAAGTGAGAACATCTTTTCCCCTTCCTGAAAGAGCCAAAATTCACACACTTTTCATCATCAGAGAGGGAAAGATAGGTTTCCAGTGACAAAATCTGAATTTACTACCAATAACAGCTCCCTTTCAACCTTTCTTTTGACCTCCCCTAAGCCCAACTCCTACTCTGGAAGAAGTCAATGCCTGGGCTCAGTCATTCGACAACTTAATGATCACTCCAGCAGGAAGGAATGCTTTCCGTGAATTCCTCCGAACTGAATTCAGTGAAGAAAATATGCTTTTCTGGATGGCTTGTGAGGAACTGAAAAAGGAAGCTAATAAAAACATTATTGAAGAGAAAGCAAGGATAATATATGAAGACTACATTTCTATTCTTTCTCCTAAAGAGGTTTGTATCCACAGAAAGGTCTCCTGCCAAGAGCCCTTGGTAAAATAAACCTCTTCCACACTGGGTCATATTTGGTCATGCTCACCTTGGCACTGTGATGGCTACTCCAATATACAGAAATCTACTCTGCCCCATTCATAGCATTCAAGTTCATTTGACTGTGGTCCCACAGATGGGTGCCAAGTGCCCCCAGAAATCTGTGAAGAATTTTGTGGTGAGTGTGGTATAATCTTAGGAGACAAGGGGACAATAAGAGAGGGAATTTTCCCTCAGTAGGGTGGTTGGTGAAGTCCTGTCTTATAGGGAGTGATGTTTAAACCAAGATCTGAAAGACAGGTCTTCTTCATTGGGTAGAGGAAAAGGTTATCCCAAACAGAAGGAACAAAAACGGGATAATTCTAGCTCCTTCCTTCTTTAAATCCCGAGTGGTTCAGAACAGATTTTGAGTAGGATAGTGAAATGGAGCTGGGAAGCATAGCATCAAGGTCCTCAGAAGCTTAACCTTGGAACTGCTAACATTTGAACTTGGTCTTAAGCACACCAACAAGCCAGTGCAAGGTATGAAGCTGGAGTATCAAGATGCAAGCTGCACTTCAGAAAGAGCTTCTTGGTCAAACCATCAGGTATGGTTTGGAGAAGCACTGCACTGGCACCAGGTGACAGACTAGTCAGGCTACTACAGAAATCCAGCAGCAAATAGTAAGTGACCTCCGCAAGGGAAGAATTGGACAAATTTGAGTGTTAATGTAGTAGATCAGCAGGACTTTGTGACTGACACAGAGCCAGAGGGAACTTGAAGGATAAGCAGGACTCCAAATAGGTTGTGGGCCGTTCCATTCCCTCACAAGCTACACAAGGAGATCTGGAGACTTTGGGAGTTGATTTTGAACATACTGGGTTTGAGGTACCACTGGTGGGTAGGCAAGAGGGACTTACCAGGAGAAAGAAAGATGATTATGTGCATTCAGAAAGATGGATCACTGAAGTAAAAACTGAAATGCATGGTGTAGCTAATCATACTTTCAGTTTTATATTAACAACATATACATTAATAACATAATACATTGCTGGTACAGAGATGGTCCAGCTGAGATTCTTTCCTCAGAAAAGATATGGGAGTTAACTGTCACAAATTTGGCTTAAGCTCTTATTTTTCTGGTGTCCTACAGGAAAAATCTGAACCCAGTAATTTGCCCCAGTCTAGGAGTCTTGTCCAGCATGAGCAAAACATCACCACAATAACAGCTGTTAGCCGGGCGTGGTGGCGCACGCCTGTAATCCAAGTGACTTGGGAGGCTGAGTCAGGAGGATCGCGAGTTCAAAGCCAGCCTCAGCAACT
>JAJEJO010004138.1:99814-167635 GCA_020662805.1 Glaucomys volans
CAAAAATCTAGAAACTACCATCATCATCATTTCACTTAATGAGAAGAACTCAATAGCAGGAATTCATGTTTAATTTAATATGGACACAACAGAGTTTACCTTGCCCAAGGCCCCACAGTTTATCAGTGACAGAGCTGGTATTGAAACCTGAGCATCATTGTCTCTCAGGCCTTGTGATTTAAGCATGTCCACCTAACAGCCAAGCACTCGTTCCCAGAAATCTGTGATGGTGTTTTAACTGGGGGAAAGGCTGAAGCATCCAGACATTAGCCTTCATGTTACTGGGAAATTAGCAAGGGCTTCTCCCCTACCACCACAAAGGACACTGTACCCTCATTTTATTCATTTATTTATTCATGTATGTATGTATGTATGTATGGTACTGGGGATTGAACCCAGCTAACCACTAAGCCACATCCCCAGCCCTATTTTGAATTTTATTTAGAGACAGGGTCTCACTGAGTTGCTTAGGGCCTCGCTAAATTGCTGAGGCTAGTTTTGAACTCACGATCCTCCTGACTCAGCCTCCCGAGTCGCTTGGATTACAGGCGTGCTTGGATTACAGGTGTGCTTGGATTACAGGCGTGCGCCACCACGCCCGGCTTGTACCCTCATTTTAAAAAAGCAATACAATGTTGTAGTTTTTGAAGGTAGTATGATTCCCTTCAGCATTACAACTAGTGAGAAATACAAGATCTGTCCCTTCCCCAGATCTACTGAGTCAGAAACCCTGGAGGTGGCACCCAGCAATCTACTTGACAAGTCCTCTGGGGGCTGCTAATGTTGCTGAAAATGAAAAAACAAACAAAACCAAAAAACTCCTGTTCATTGTACTTTTAGGTTTTCTTTTGGCAGTTTGGATTTTTGGATGACCTTATTTGGTTTGAAAGGGGTTTGGGTGCTTTGTTTTGTTTTGCTCTACTGGGGATTGAGCCCAGGGGCACTCTACCATTAAGCTAGATCCCCAGCCCTTTTAAACAGGGTCTCACTAAGTTGTCCAAACTGTCCTTGAATTTGCGATCCTCCTGCTTCAGCCTACTGAGTCTCCAGGATTACAGGCATGTGCCGCCACACCTGGCTGATTTGGGACTTTCAAAAGACAAAACGAGCTATGGGAATTGGGGGTGGATTTATAAAGAAAAGTATCTAATACAACTGTTATTTGTTTCTATTGACAGGTCAGCTTGGACTCTCGAGTAAGAGAAGTAATCAACAGAAATATGGTAGAGCCATCCCAACACATATTTGATGATGCTCAACTTCAGATTTATACCCTAATGCACAGAGACTCTTATCCTCGATTCATGAACTCTGCTGTCTATAAGGATTTGCTTCAGTCCTTATCTGAGAAAACAGTTGAAGCATAGGAGTTTGCAAATATATTTATTATTAAAAAAAAATAAAAGAAGTTCTGGACTATGCCTAGCACAGGGAAGAGGTAGTAATGTCTTCAGGTGGAGTTGTACTTGGGTTCTTTTAATAACAGATGCTTCCTCCCTTTGGCAGATGGTTATATATTCACAATGTAAGTTGCAGCCACCTTTAGTGATACTTTTGAGGAAAAGACTGAGTATGGCTGTTTTAGAAAGATAGCATATTTACATTTACAATAACAGCAGCATGTTCTCAATGGCAAAGGATTTGTTTTAAAAAAACCCTCCATACTTCCCAGAGCATGTACATCCATCCATAGGAGCAAACTTGTTTTGCATGAGTTCAGTGGTAATTGATTACCCACAAAAGACATTCCAGTTGTTTCTCAGATACCCTTTCCTTCCATCAAGCTTGGTCGAATACTTCACTTATCAGTACCACAATAGACCCAATTCACATTTTAAAAGACATGACCACTACCTGTAGAACTGATAATCCATTTTATATCTTAAAGTATGTACGTATACGGATACATATATGTGCATGTGTATCTATACATGGGTAATGTCAAAGTACTGTGCTTTTAAATGGAAGAGTCCCAAATGTTTTGTTAAAAAAAAAAAAAAAAGCACCATGCTTAGAAAGTTCTTCTGTTGAAAAGAATTACCATTATTTTATTATCATGATTTGTCAACTGAAAGAATGAATTTTTAAAGTTCACAACTTGGTTATGTTCACAACAAAACTTTCAGGTACACCTATTTCCATTTTTATTATTGAAAGAAATATGGGCATTTTCACTCTAAAAAAATAAAGCACAAGAGTCTTATCTCAGTCTTTACTTTTTCATATGTAAATATCTGGGATATATGCAATATATCTTTTAGCTTCCAAACTAGTATTCTGTCTTATATTCCTACTATTTTTATCACAGGCAAATGGAATATCTTCATAGCTTATAGGCAAATATGTGGTTTGTAGCTCAATCATCCTGAAGAACCCCATGTACACAATGAATGGGAAGGACACAAAATCTAGACTGGTTTCAGTAGTGGGTTAGAAATTAATTTGCAAGTAGCCTACACCAAACTTCAGCCTTCACAAAGTAGTCTCCCTACCAGCCTTTGAAACAGCCTATTTTCACTACTCAACTCAAGCCCCTGTCCCTCATTCCCAGTAAACCATCTCACCTCCTCCTATGAAAATTGTGTCCCTAATCCTCTTCCACTTCCTGTGTAATTTATCAAATATGTACAAATCAGCATTTATTCTTGCCTCCTTCAGTCTCATCCCAGAAAATGTACTTACTTCTTTAAAAAATGTTAATCCCTTGCATGTTCTTTTGCTTCTGTATCTTCCCATCTCATTTTTCACTAAACACAGTGTATCATTGTAATTAAGACATAAGCCCTGATCTCTAGTAGTTTATGTCAGGCAAGGAAACAGACTGTCAATGGCAACTGCAAAGTGTATTATAACAGCTATATGAGTATTGAAGGGTTATAAAAAATTTTGGCAGAGGTGGCACAAAAACTAAAACTTACAGAGCAAGAATGTGCATGTGCTAGTGGGGGAGGAGGTGAGGTTCTAGGTAGAAGGGAAGGTCTTCATAAATGAAGGGACCCAGAGTCTAGTTATGGATATGGTGAGTATGAGATAATTGTAAGACATAAAAAGAGTGAGAAATCAGTTGGGTGGGGGTAAGTGAGTAGTGAAGATTTGAGGCTGGAGAACTGACGTGGGATTTCTCAGCATGCGGACAAATAAGATTTTCTGGAGAGGCACAGCAGGAAGAGAGCTAAGGAGAAATCCTAGTAAGGTTGGATGGAGAAATGAGAGTCCCAAAGGAGATTAAGGATTCACCTCAACACAGGTAAGGAAGTCAGGGACAGGTAAAGCTATGGCACACGAATAGGACATGTTTCAACCAGAAGAATGTAAGTGTTTGAAGTGGGCAGCGGTGAATAGTTGGGAGCACTCCTAAAGTATCCATTCATTGACTTTCCTACTCATGTTATCAACTTCACCTTGGCCTTTCCGCACACTATAAGCACGCTCCATTTCTCAGTTAAGGATGAGCCTGCATTCCATTGTAACTGTTGAGTCTCCTCCTCTCTCATCGGACTTCCCCCACTTTGCTGCCTCTACCTTGCTCTAATCCTGCTCAAACCAGTAGAGTGCACTAACCTACTCCGAGGCCTCTACCTACAAGTTTAAACCCTACTATTTTCCTTTGTCTTACTGGCCTCTCAGTGAGTGCTCAGCTTCTTGACATAATTCCTGGCTGGAAACACCCCTTCTCTGTCTTCTCAGACTGTCTTCTACTTCTTCATGTCATTTTTATTTCATTCCTCCCCAGGCAGGGGGGCAGGGCAGCTGCAGACTTGGGTCTGGAGCCAGACTTTCTGACTTCTCCACTGATGTGTGGTAATGGCTACACAGCCTTCTTGGGCCTGTTTCCTCATTAATAAAAATGGTGATAATCATGGTACCTGGTACTGAACATTGCGATGAGGATTAAAACCAATGCATGTGAAATCCAGTATTACATGTTATTGTTATTATTTCTTGCCCAATTAAATGTGATGGCCCTTAAGGTTTGGACTTCAGCTTACTTTTCTTAATCTATATGCTCTCCCTTGGTTCTCACATTCCCTTCCTATTGTTTAAAATACCTACCAAATATACTAATGGCTATCAAATCAGAATCTGATGGGTACTTCCTTCCGCTGTCGGCTGGACATCTCCACTGGTATATACCACAGATGAATGAAACTCAGCCTAACTTAACTTTGACTCATCACCCCACTGCCTCTCCACCCTTCAGCCTCCTGGCCCCTGCCTGTAATCTAGTCACCCAAGCACTTACCTGGGTGTTTACTTTGACTCTTCCCTGTCTTTCTCCTCCCAAATGCACCAAGGCTTACCAATTGTATCTCTGCACATTTTTGTATCCCTCAACATTTTTGATGTCTTATTCCTTTCTTCTGAACCCCATATCTTACCTGTATCACTGACAAAAGAGCCTAACTGGCCTCCTGCACACCTACCTCAGCTCATTCAAATTCATTTGTCCAAATGTCATCAGGTCATCTTTCTCACATACAAATCTTCTTGCCACTATCTCTACACTCTTTAAAATTTTTCAGTATTTCCTGCTTGCCTACAGTACAAATATGGAGTTTTTGGCTTGGTATCTGAGCTTGGTATCTCTGGAGTGAGATTACTGGCCTCCCTGAGCCAGCCCCACTTACGTTTTAGGCTCTAGACATCAGCCCTTCACAACTGTTCATGAGAACTTGGTTCATATTTTCTGCTGCCTCTTGCCTGCTCACTCTAAAACACCATGCTTCACCAAGCTAACTCTAATCATTCCTTTAAGATTTACGTCACAATACCTCCTCCAGCAGCCTTCCTTACCTGACCACTTAAGTCATACTCAGCATGCTATGTTGAGGGCCATTCCGTTCTACCTACAAATAGAGTCATTACAGATTATGCTGACATGTCTTTTCCACTAGAGGGTAAGCTTCGAGGGCACTGAAAATAATTTTACCCATCATTTTAGCTTTACTATCAGCTTACAGCAGTATTCAATAAAGGCTGTAGAACTATAGAATTTCCCATAAAGTAAAAACACCTCTCCCTATATTGTTTCACAGTGTGTTACTACTTAGAAAAGATACCATCACCACCTACACAACTATAGAACTCACTACTACTTGGGAGAAATTCAGTGGGCAAATCCCACTGTCATTGTATATGAACAAATCACAATCTATCCTACAAATTCAATGCAATTCCAAGGTTTTTGCTTCTGAGTGAAATATGATAGACTGATTTTGCTCCATTTGGAAAAACATACATAAACAAATAGAAATTCCAAATGGCTTACAGATCTAAATTTAAAATAAAAACAAATTAAGACTATTGGAAGAAAATATAGGCAATATTTTTATAACCTCAGATGAAAAAGGTTTTCTTAAACAAAATATAAAATTTAGAATCCATAAAAAAATTACTGGTATATTTGATTATATAAAAAAATTAAATTCCATACCATAAAAATTAAAATATAAACCTCAGCCTCTAAAATAATCTAAAGATCACTATGGAGAATTTATTAGTGTGCCTATAACTTCATTTAATTCTGTAGACAAAAAAGAAAAGGCATAATAAAAGAATTAATAGATGAGCATGGCTGCACACACCTGTAATTCAGCATGGGAGGCTGAAGCAGGAGAATCAAGTTCAACACCAGCCTCAGTATCTTAGCAAGACCCTGTCTCAAAATAAAAAGTAGAAAGAGCCAGGGATGTAGATCAATGGTAAGGTACCCTAGGTTCAATCCCCAGTACAAAAAAATAATAACAGAAGAAATAAACTGGTTAGGGCTGGGGATCTAGCTCAGTTGGTAGAGTGTTTGTTTGCCTTGCAAGCACAAGGCCCTGGGTTCAATCCCCAGCACCACAAATAAATAAATAAATGGTTAATAAACATGACAGGCATAATAAATATAATCGAAAATGATGAAATGATAGCGATTACTATGTCTACTTAGATGTGCAAAAACAAGAGAGTTAATGGTATCCAGTATTAGCAAATGTCAGAAAATGGGAACTTATACACAGCTGACAAGCAGGTAGACTAGTGTGACTTTCTGGAAAACAATTTGTCAATATCTGTCATTTTTAATATACTATCCACTAGCTAAGCAATTATACTTCTAAGGCTCTCTCCGAGCCAAAATATGGATTGTAAACAGAATAAAGATATGGGTATTAATTATAGCATTGTTTATGGTGACAAAATCTACCCCATAGGAGGATTGTTGAAAAGAGAATGGCCTATATCCATGGATTCCTCTGTAGTTAAATTAATGTGATATGTCTGGGTTGACAGGTAAGCATTCTAAGATAAACTGTTAAGAAAAAAAAAGTTGCAGTATATGCATATGTCCCCATTTATATGAATAATGGTCATTCCAAAAACATTCCCCTCATTGACTGAGGTAGATATTAATTGCTTTATACATTATTATCTAGTCCTAACCCAAAGTCCTATTGACTAAAATGGTGTTGCTATTTACAGAATAGGCAGAAGGGTGGCTTACCCTCCTCAAACTCATAGCTAATATGGTGGGAAAAGGTTTGAATCTGAATAGATCATAAGCCTACTCTGTAATGACAATTTCCTAGGAAAGAGGACTATGTAGCTATGAACAAACGCACATGCATTAACACACAGAAAATCAGAGCTGGGGAGAACATTCCCTCCAGTTCATGATTTTAACCTAATAGAAGATAACAGGAATCAGTTTTAGGAGGTGGTGGTAACAGCCTTCAACAAAGCTACTCTGCTCTCAGGCTTTGTGGAGACTGAGGCAGCCACACTGTTTTTCTTATTGAATTTAAGATAAACATTTATTTTAAAAATCAGGCTTCATGGGGCTGGGGTTGTGGCTCAGTGGTAGAGTGCCTCTCTGGCATGTGTGAGGCACTGGGTTTGATTCTCAGCATCACATATAAATAAATGAATAAAATAAAGGTCTATCAACATCTAAAAAAGTATTTTAAAAAAATCAGCCTTCATAAATAAAGATGGTGTTACTGCCTTACACAAGTCAAACAGTGAGGCATTTTTTCCTATTAGAATTACTGAACTTGAAGCTAAACAACCAAAGCTTTCTTTCCTGGGATTTGTGCAATCAAAAATTTCAATGCTGTGTTGCTGGGGGTATAGCTCAGTGATAGTACACACACAAGGCCTTGGGTTCAATCCCCAGCAACAACAAAAATTTCAGTGGTGAATTCTCTAGGCTGGATAAAGTATAGAAGTCACCAAATAGCTTTTCCTGAATAATGCCCAACTTAACCCCATGGAAGGATGAAACTAGCCTTGATATTAGTGTGTCCATTTGAAATAACTGTTTGAGAGGAATATACTAGAAAGGCAAACATTAACCTAAATACATAAAAAAAACAAACTCTTAAGAGTTCAATTTGATTAGTCTAAGAATGGGAAATCAAGTTTTTGTTGTTATTGCTTTTTGGTTTTGGTACCAAGGTGGAACTCAGGGGTGATACATACAACTGAGTGACATCCTGTCTTTTTAATTTTTTTGAAATAGGGTCTCACTAATTTTCTGAGGCTGGCCTCAAACTTGCGATTCTCCTGTCTCAGTCTCCCAAGATCCTGGAATTATAGGTATGCATCACCAAGCCCAGCTTGGGAAATCTGAATTTTTAATTATCTATGTAAACAATACACAGGAGAAAACCTGCTATCAGTTCCTTTCTCACCTTGTAGAGATCTACCTCTTCTCACTTAAATAAATCCTACTTTACTCAATTATTGTCTTTTGTTATTGTCCATGGGTTTCATTCTTCAAATTTGCAAGAAAAGAACCCAGAAAGAAATTCTGGTTCATTTTTGGCACCCAACAAGGGGCACATTGGAAAGTTATGACTTAAAATCAACATACTACAGTGACATAGCCACATCAATGTTTAGAGTAGCTTAATTCACAACAGCTAAACTATGGAACCAACCTAGATGCTTGTCAACAGATGAATAAAGAAAATATGGGGTGTGTGTGTGTATGTGTATATATATATGATGGAATATTACTCAGCTTTAAAGAAGAATGAAATTCTAGCATTTGCTGGTAAATGGATGGAGTTAGAGAATACAATGCTAAGTGAAATAAGCCAAACCCAAAAAAACCAACTGCCGAATGTTTTCTCTGATATTTGGAAGCTAATTCACAATAGGGAATAGGGAAGAACAGTTACTTTATATTACGTAGAGAGCAGTGAAGGGAGGGGAAGGTATTTGGAGGAAGGAATGACAGTAGAATGAAACAGACATTATTACCTCATGTACATGTATGACTGCATGACTGAGGTGATCCTGCAATATGTATAATCAGAAAAATGAGAAATTATACTCCATTTGTATGATCTATCAAAATGTATAAATGCATTCTACTATCATGTATAACTAATTAGAACAAATAAAATTTAAAAATTAAAAATAAATCTTCCTTTCATTCTTGAAAATAAACATTACTGACGTTAATGGGGAGAAGTTTTAGTGGTCTTACAGACATGCTTTGACTGAAGTTTTTTTGCTTTTGTTTTTTAAGAGGATTAGGACTGACATTTTAAGGAAAAGAAAAGGATGGACTTTTATGGAAGCTCCATGGGAAGAAGGAACTCACCTAGAGAAAACACACAGAAGGAAAAAAAGGAATAAAAAGTCACTATAAAACCATCAATAAAACACAAAGGAAGATAACAAGACCAGGAAAAGAGACAAAAGTTTGAAGACAAAAAACAATGAAAAAGACTCTTAATTACTTTTAAGTGTAAATGGATTAAACTTCCTAATCAAGGGACACAAAGTGGCTTAAAAAGAAAGAAAAAAGAAAAGAAAAGAAAAAGAAAAAGAAAAAAAGAAAGAAGAAAAAGAGATCCAACAATGCCTGTATACAAGACTCAGGGTTAGGTATGACACAAATACGTTGAAAGTTTGGGTCTATGCAAATGGTGGCCATACTTACATCAGACTGAGTCAAAAAATACCATGAGACAAAATAAGGCATTATATGATAATAAAAGGGCCAATTTACAAGGAAGGCATAACAATTGTGTATGTGTGTATCTGTGTGTGTAATCAAAGCACCTAAATATAGAAATAAAACATTGAGAGAACTGTAAGGAAAAACAGCAATCTAACAATAGTAGGAGACTCTAATACTTCACTTTCAATAATGGATCAAATATTCAGACAGAAAATCAGTAAAGAAACAGGACATGAATGGCACTACAGACCAAGTAGAACAAACATACGGAACTCCAGAGCACCATCCAGGGTCTGCAAATAAAACCAGGCTTGGTTGAGCTATGGGACAGAGGAAATTTGGCTCTCGGAAACTGTCAATCATGAGAAATTGTTCCAGAGTGCCTGGAGTATGTGGATTCTGTGCAGTGGTTCACCACTGGAATTTTCAGGCCCTGCTGAGATGATCCATTAGAGCACAATGGCGTGTTTAACTCCACCCCATCCTGTTTCTCATGGAAGAAGCTCCTACCAGTACCCCATTAATCTGTAACTCTATAAATAAAGGAAATGTAGGTTCCTCCATTTTGTTAGACCCAGGCCCTTATGAATGGCTCAACCTGTCACACCCCCATTCAAAAGGTAATTGTCTCCTGTTGTTCCTTCTATTAAATGAATTTCCTAGCAATTAGTTCACAGCCAGCCCATCCCTTCAACCAAAACCCTTTTTCCCTTGCCCATACTGGATGTGAGGAGAGACAGAACATTCTCACACATTCTCAGCACAATACATATTCTTCTCAAACACAGAACATTTTCCAGGACAGATCATATGTGAGGTCACAAGAAAGTCTTAACAAACAAACAAAACAAAAGACTTAATTCATATCAGCTACCTTTTCGAACCAAAAAGAATTTTTACAATAAAGGAAAACTACAAAATTCATAAATATGTGAAAAATTAAAATAACACTCTTGAACAATTGATGGGTTAAATATCTTGCAACAAACAAAACATCCAAAACTTACGGAATTCAAGAAACGCAGTAACAAGAGGAAATTTTATAGCAATAAACACCTATGTTAAATAAGAAGAAAAAATAGCAAATAAACAACCTCACCTTATACCTCAAGGAACTAGAGAACAAACTATGCCCAAAATTAGCAAAAAGAAGGAAATTACAAAGATTAGAGCACAAATGAAACAGAAAACTGAAAAATTAGGGGGAAAAAAAATCAACAAAATCGAGTTGGGTTTTTAAAACAGCAACAAAATTGACAAACTTCTAGTTAGATTAAGAAAAAATAATGGCTGAAAATATAATCAGAAATGAAAGAAAATACATTTCTAATACCTTAGAAATAAAAAACATAAGAAACTTATGAACAATTATATACCTACAAACTGGATAATATAAGAGAAATGGATAAATTCCTAGAAACATACACTCTACCAAGACCAAATCATGAAGAAATAGAAAATCTGAAAAAGTCAATAACAAGTAAGGAGATAATTAATAATAACATGTCTTCCATTGAAAAAAAAGTCCAGGTGCAGAGAGTTTCACTGGTGAATTCTACCAAATATTTAAAGAACTAATGACACTCTTTCTCAAACTCTTTTAAATAATTCATGTGGGAACATTTCCAAAAATACTTGAAGAAGTCAAAATTACTCTGATACCAACATCAGAAAAAGACACTACAAAAAGACTATAGGCCAATATTCCTGATAAAGGTAAACACAAAAACTTCGACAAAATACTAGCAAGCTAAATTCAACAGCACATTAAAAGGATCACACACCATGATCTGAGACAGATGCAAGCATAGTTCAACATTAGAAAATCAATGTGATACCCCACAGTAAAACGATGAAGAATAAAAATCATGATCATAGTGAGTTGCCAAAATAGCATTTAACAAAATTTAACGATAAAAACTCTTAGCAAACTAGAAATACAAGGGAATTACATAATAAAAGCCATATATGAAAGGCCCACAGTTGACATCACTTAAACAGTGCAAACTATTTCCTCAAACACCAGGAAAAGGAAAGGATACTCACTTTATTCTAGTAACAGAGTTCTAGCCAGAACAATCAGGCAAGAAAAAGAAATTAAAGACATCAAAATCAGTAGCCAAGTGCAATGGCACACATCTGTAATCCCAGAAGCTCAGGAGGCTGAGGCAGGAGGATCACAAATTTACGACCAGCCTTAGCATCTTAGCAAGGCCCTGTCTCAAAATAAAAAAAGGGGCTATTGGTGAAGTGCCCTTGGGTTCAATCACTGGTATCAAAAAATAAAGGCATCCAAATCAGAAAGGAAGAAGTAAAATTCTGTCTGCTGATAAATGTCAAGTTCTTAAACGTAGAAAATCTGTCTCCAAAACAATAAACCTGTTGGAGCAAAAGAAATTCAGGAAAGTTACAGGATACAAATCAACACAAAAATATTCAGTTTTACTTATATATGGTAACAACAAATTATCTGAAAAAGAATTAAGAAAATAATTAATAATTAATTAAATGAATTAAAGACTTAGACCTGAAATTATAAAAGAAGAAAACAGGAAATGCTCCATGGCCTTAGTCATAGTCAAACACAGGAGCAAAAATAGACAAGTGGGAGTATATCAAAGTAAAACACCTCTGCTTTATAAAGGGAACAGTGAAGAGTGAAAAGGCAACTTCTATAATGGGAAAAAATATTTGCAAATTATTTATCTGACAAAGGGTTAATATCCAAAATATATAAGGAACTCCCACAACTCAAGAGTAAGAAAACAAATAGTCCAGCCTAAAAAATGGTATAGGACTTGAATAGACAGTTCTGCAAGACATACAGATGTCAACAGGCATATTAAATATGCTCAATATCACTATTCATTACAGAAGTGCAAATCAAAACCAGACAATGGCATTTCATACCTGTTAGAATGGAGAGTCATCAAAATAACAAAAAACAACAAGTGCTGGCACATATGTGGTGAAATTGTGGAATCTGTATACTGTTGGTAGAGATGCAAATGGATAAGCTATTTTGGAAAACAGTATGAAATTTCCTAAAAAAATTAGAAATTGAATTGCCATTTCATGCAGTAATCCCATTTCTGGGTATATGTGAAAAAAGAATTGAGATCAGAATCTCAAAGAGAAATATAAACTCCATTTACTGCAGCATTACCACAACAGCCAAGATGTAAAAACCACCTAAAATGTGCATTGATAGACCAATGGATAAAGAAAACATGTTATATATACACAATGGAATATTGTTCACCCCCAGAAAAGAAGAAAATCCTACCAAATACAATAGGACCGGTGGATCATAACAGATAAAACTTGAAGACACTATATTAAGTTAAATAAGTCAATCATAGGACAACAAATACTGCATGAGTCTACTTAAAGAAATCTAAAATAGTCAAACTCATAGAAGCACAGAATAAAATGGTGGTTGCCAGGAGCTGGGGAGAGGGAAAATGGGCAGTTGTCGTCCGAGGGGTGTAGTTTCAGTTATGCAAAGACAAACAAGCTCAAGAGATCTGCTGTAACACATTGTGCTTATGATTAACAATACTGTGCTATAAAAAACTTAAGTGGGTAGACCTCAGATTATCTATTCCTACCATAATGAAAAACATTCTTAAATTTAAAAATGGACAGATCAGCAAGGGAATTCTGAGATAAACCATTCTGATATTGACCTGTAGCCTTAACAGTAACTTTAATGCTTCTCTAGATCTCCTCTGCTTCTGCAGATAACTGTAAACCTTAGCAGTGCACTCATGGCTTTTGATGTTCTGTATCAAAAAATTATTAACTCAAGGACCTACGAATTAGACCAGAGACTCTGCACCTAATAGAAAATAGGTCCAAATCTTCATCATGTTGGCCTAGAACCAGATTTCCTTAACATGACTCTCAAAGCGCAAGAAATAAAAGCAGGAATCAATGATTGGGATAGAGTCAAACTAAAAAGCTTTTTCTCAGCAAAGGAAACAATCAGCAATGTGAAGAGAGAGCCTTCAGAGTGGGAGAAAATCTTTGCTACACAAATACTTCAGATAGAGCACTAATCTCCAGAATCTACAAAGTACTCAAAAATCTTTACACCAAGAACACTAATAACCCAGTCAATAAATGGGCCAAGGAAATGAACAGACACTTTACAGAGGAAGATCTACAAGCAATCAACAGATTGATGAAAAAATGTTCAACATCCCTCGTTATAAGAGAAATGCAAATCAAAACCACCTTAAGATTTCATTTTACCCCAATTAGAATGTCTCTTATTAAGAATACAGGCAACAACAGGTGTTGGCAAGGATGTGGGGAAAAGGGTACACTCATACATTGCTGGTGGGAGTGCAAGTTGGTACAGCCACTCTGGAAAGTAGTGTGGAGATTCCTTAGAAAACTTGGAATGGATCCACCATTTGACCCAGCTATCCCACTCCTTGGCCTATACCCAAAGGACTTAAAATCAGATTACTACAGTGATGCAGCCACATCAATGTTCATAGCTGCTCAATTCACAATAGCTAGATTGTGGAACCAACCTAGATGCCCTTCAATAGATGAATGGATAAAGAAATTGTAGTATATATACACAATGGAGTATTATTCAGCCATAAAGAAGAATAAAATTATGGCATTTGTAGGTAAATGGATGATGTTGGAGACTGTTATGCTAAGTGAGATTAGCCAATCCTAAAAATCCAAAGGCCAAATGGTCTCTCAGATAAGTGAATGATGATGCATAATGCGGGGTGGAAGGGTGGCAAGAATGGAGCAAGAATAGATAGCATATAGGGAAGGGAGGGGTGGGATCAGGGTGGCGGGGTAAGAATAATAACAGAATGTGTGACAGACATCATTGCCCTGTGTACATGTATAAATGCACAGATGATGTGACTCTACTTTGTGTACAACTAGAGAAACAATAGCTGTACTCCATTTGTGTTCAATGAATCAATAACTAAATAAAAAAAAGAAAAATCAGCATAAAAAAAAGTTATTGATTCAAATATTCACCCAAAACAATTTTTCTCTGTTGTTTGAGCACAAAGGAAACCGATATTCTTTCAAGGTATCTATAGTAGGTTTAACTTCCACATGGCTAGATCCATCCCAGATCCCCAACAAAGTATCTCTGCATGTGGTAGGCAGAAGAGGTACACAGAAACCCATGTATAGATCATGCTGGTTTAGCTATCATTGATCATATAAGAAAAGTATGGGGTGGGATAGGACACTGAATTAGACCCAAAAGGGACATATGGAGGGGAGAAGTTATCCTCTAAATGATTCCAGAAAATGCTTAGAACTAGAGCCAAAGAGATAAAAGCTATAGCTATGCCATACAAACTCCAGTGCTCTCATGGTAGTTAACTTTTGTGTATCAGCTACACTTTCACATTGGCATTTTTACATAAACAACTTGTATTTCAAAGCAGTTCAGTCAAGTTATGTAAATGTAAGTTCATTTACATTTAACCAGATTATATGACATATTGCATATGAAGTGTTTCTATCTTTACAGTCATGGTCATTAAGAAAAAAATAGTAACTATCTTTATATGGTATCCAGGGAGAACTAGAAGCAACAAGTCAATCATTTGAGGAAGTTGCTTATGCAGTTAAACAAGTGCAAAAATACACAGATTGATTTGAGGAAAAAAAGGTTTTTTTTCCCCCAATTAATAAAATAATTACATCACTTTAAAATTAAAGCACCAAAATGGATCATTTCCCAACACTGTATCTAGATTCTATCTTTCAAGTTAGGAGTCTAAAACATTACCAACCAATGCCCAATGTCCTGCTTCATGTCCCTGATCTGTGAAAAGTTCTTTAAATCCTAAATTCTATAAAGCCAAGTACAAAGGTAATGCATTAACAAAAACAACCAAGAAAACACTATTTCATGAGCACTTACTGTAAGATAGGCATTCTTCTAGGTGCTAAACATGTAGCAAGAACAATTTTCCTTCACCAAGTTATATCTAGTGGTTATCCTACACAGCCATGGTCATGAGACTTTTTTTTTTCCAATATGCTTCTCTATTACTTCTGACTGACCCCAAATTTACTTAAAGGTTCAAGGTAATTCTTCCAGTACCACCTAGGAATTCATCAGTATTTCTTGATTATTTCTTGATATGCACCTTTCACCTGTAATTCCCTGTCAATGACTATTCATATCACATTTCCCAGTAAGATATTCAGTTTTCCTTCAATGGCTAATTTTCTACAGCTGAAGAGAGGGTGGGGAAAAATGTTGACTGAAACTCCCCTAGATCACAACTCTTAAACTGCAGTTTTTATTTTGAAAACTCAATTCAAAGTCCCCAAATTACACTGTAACATTTAAGAACAATCTTTGAATAGCTGTAAAAAATAGAGACTGTGACTTCTTTTGCTCTTATTAATATTTTAAACATTTTCCATTTGTGAGGTATAGACAGATGTAGATATTTGGGTATATATAGATATTTCAGCCCTTTTGCAACAGCTTAGCAAAATTCGTAAATAAACATTCATTAGCAGTTGGATGAGCAAGAAAACCAAGGTTTTTACTGTTTTCCCAGGATAGTTCTGTATTATTCACCACTGTATCTGTCTACCTTAAATTCCTTTATGTTGCCAGGCATGGTGGCGCACGCCTGTAATCCCAGCACTTGAGATGCTGAGGCAGGAGGATCTCGAGCTCAAAGCCAGCCTCAGCAACTGAGCGAGGCCTAAGAAACTCAGTGAGACCCTGTCTCTAATAAAATACAAAATAGGGCTGGGGATGTGGCTCAGTGGTAGAGTGCCCCTGGGTTCAATCCCCAGTACCAAAAAAAAAAAAAAAATATTCCTTTATGTTTATTTAACAGTTACTCTGTCAAGACGTAAACATCATAAAATATGACCCTTAATAGTACTTACTTCTGGTTATTTGTTAACTGTTCAGTGTTCCTCAACAGTAAGACCCACATACTATAGTATGCGCACAGAGGGATTCACTTGTGACTATATGGAACCATCACTCCCTCCCAATCGCCAGCAGTCCAGGAAAAGGAAAAACATGCTCTGAACTATTGCTCAATTCTCATTTGAGCAGACTTCACTTACACAAAAATATACTCTAAAAATACCTCAGTAGTTGGAGGACAAAGGGGACTTTTTAAACAAAAAGTAAAACAAAATTCAATGTCTAAAAAGAATGACAAAATGTGATACACACTTAACAACAAAAAAAAACTTTATTGAGTTACAAATTTTAAAATGGTTCACTTAATTTAAAAGTGGGACTATTTTAACCTTATTATTCTTAAACTCATTCTTTCAAAAATGCACTTTTTATTTCTGGAATGATATAACAAAAGGTTCAACTATGAGCTGACAAAGTAAAGGTGGGTTAGTGCCCATAGTCCAATACCTAATATGGACATCAAAATGATTTGCAGTATGAAAGAGAAAGAGGGTAAACAAAGGAGAGTGCAAAGCATGTATGGAGGTCTTTCTATGGTAACCAACAGAATGAATCTTCAGCATGATAAATTGTACACTTTGCAATGGTGGCTTTTTAAGATGTGTTAGAGCAATTGTACCAAGTAACCTAGGTGAAAACCTTTTTTTTTCTTATTCCTAACATAACAAATGGTAAACACATAAAAAATAAAAATCAGAAGATATGTACTGTGAAATGACTCAATGTAACATGTTTTCAGTTGGTTCAACAATCTCATTCATCATAGAACAAATCTGCTAATAAGACTCAGAACAAAAATATCTTCTATCAGTCTCCATACAGAAAGACCACAGCTTTAATGATTCCTACAATCCTTATGCTTAATCCTTGGTCAGTATAGATTTTCAAATAAAATCAAGTCATGAACTGTTTACAATAACTACTCTATACTAAGATGCTAACATTTTCTTCCCAGTACATCTTCCTATGAGGGAAAAAACTGTCAGAAGCTTTGCTCTTTGCCTGTAAGGGGATTTATGAAAAGCCCTATGAAACTATAACAATGTTCTTTTATAAAACTAAAATACACTACCAAGTCAAACAGGAAAATAAACAACAAACCAAACTGATTTTAACAAAGTCAAGTCATGTTTCCAAAAGTAAAATCTATTAAGAACAATTAATATACATGTACAAGAAATTACAAGAAATGATGATCACGGTTAGTTACAGATGCAAAATAATATCTAATTAGCCTAAGCATGTGAACATAATAATTAAAATCAAATTCATATGCTAGTTCAAATATTATGTACAATTTAGATAAGCTGGTCAAGTATTATTTGAATACACACCATATTTGGTAAACCTAAACTTATATTACCTTTTCTCTTTAATATTTGTAGGTACATGCCAATATGGAAAAAATGTAATTTTTATTTATGTATTACAGAGAGTAACAGAATTTCTACTGTGTATGCTTTAGACTGTAAAAAAGTTAAGGAACATTTTCCTTTAAGAAAAAAATAAAAATAAAAATAAATTGCCAAAAGTTTAATTGATAAAAGTTTAATATCAACTTACTTGTAAAAATGGGGGGAAAAAGTACTGGAACAGATATCATACAGTTAATGTATGATCTCCCTACTGATCTGAAACTACAGAAGGCATTGAAGGAAGGGGTGTTAGGTCAAAAAGAAACACTAACCCCATAAGATGTATGCTGATTTAAAAATCTGACTTGCAAGAAACTTAGTTGTTTGGCCTAGTTTTAAAGCTAATTACAAAATCCATTTTCTTAATGGTCCAGATCCAATTCTTCCAACTCAACAGAACTGTCAAAAGAGAAGAAATATTTCATGAGATCTTTAAATGCAAACAAGGGGGCATGTATTTCCCATTTAACATATTATATACCATCCATTTTTTTAAGAGGTATTTTTGGAAAAGATATTTTTCACATAGTCACCTTTTCAAAACAACTTAAAATTAGCAGGAATAGGTAACAAAAGAAAAGTATAAAACATTTAAGGTTTTTTTTGTTTTGTTTTGTACTAGGGATTGAACCCAGGGGCTCTCAACCACTGAGCTCATTCCCAGCCCTTTTTTTGTATTTTTTTTAGAGACAGGGTCTCACTGAGTTGCTTAGGGCCTCACTAAGTTGCTGAGGCTGGCTTTGAAATCGAGATCCTCCTACCTCTTTCTCCCTAGCTGCTGGATTACAGGCTTACAGGTGTGCATCATTAGAATTTTTTAAGTGCCTCTCTGTTTTTAGGTTGAAACAAGTAAAAATTCTGCTGGGTGAAACAGCACATGCCTGGTAATCCCAGAGACTCAGGAGGCTGAAGCTGGAGAATTGCAAGTTCAAGGCTAGATTCAGCAACTCAGTGAGGTCTTAACTTAGCAAGACCCTATCTCAAATTATAAAATAAACTGGGTTGGGGATATGGCTGAGTGGTAAAGCGCCTCTGGGTTCAACACCTAGTACCCCCAAAAAATTAAAACAAAAACTCCTACCAGTTTTCAGGCTGGGGATATAGCTCAGTTGGTAAAGTGCTTGCCTTGCAAGCATAAGGCCCTGGGTTAAATCCCCAGCACCGCAAAAAAAACCAAAAAAACAAAAAATAAACCACATTCCTACCAGTTTTCTACATTAAACTGACCTTTCTTAAATTCACTAGGTACTATCATAAATCATGCTAATAAAGTTTGTGTTCAAAACAAGGTGCACAATACATGCTCATAATAAAAAACTGACCCAGCATGCAAAACAAATCTAAGAGAAATCTCTGAACAAGCCAAGTTTGCTCAAAAGAATTGAAATTTTAAAAAATAATAATAATCAATGTCCCTCTCCTAAATCAATCAATCACCAACTCAGAAGGGTAAGAAGGACTGCTTGAAACCATGAAACACTTTCAATACCAGTAAATTTTTCAGCTCAGAATTAAATATCTATATATAATAAAACAGGTACTGGACTTAACCCTTTAATAGTGTCTAAGGCCAAAGTCCCAAATTATATTTGTGGAAGTTATTTTTCTGGCTTCCAATACACTTCTAATTTCCAGAAAATGCTTTAACCTATATGAATAATTCAAAGTTAAGTATTAAACTAAAGTCTGTAAATGTAGCCAAAAATAAAATCCCTTTCATATACTTTAAAAAAATGATAAAAACAGCCAGTATTTTTGGGACTGACAGGCACTTTAAATACATTATCTCAACTCTTCATCACAATCTGCAATGACAGTTTATTTACATTTAATACACAAGAAAATGATAGTTAGTGAAGGAATGTGGCAAGGGATTTTAAAATCAATTTATGTGGTTCTAAAGACTTCCTACCACGAAAGCCTCCCAACCTCACACCCCTAATATCCTTGTCTATATTAATAGATAGGCAATATTAAGGTTTAGTGAAAATGCCTATCAAATCATGATATTGCTCATCTGTAATTCCTAAAATAATAAAAATTACCGGGCTTAATTTCAACAAGGTAAAGAAAATTACAGAATCAAAATCAATTAAAATAAGTAATAAACAGATTTTCTGGAAGTTCAAGGAGAGAAACAACATAATGAGTATAGTATGTATAGGACTATGTTATGGTAACTGGACATTTAAGATTCTCTCCTGGGGGCTGGGGAGGTAGCTTGGTGGTAGAGCATTTGCTTGAGTTCAATCCCTAGTACCTAACAAATTTTAAAAAATAACTAAATTAAATTAAAAAAAAAAAAAAAAGATTCTCTTCTGGCTATTCCTACACCAAACATATATACAAGTTGGTAAAATCAAATAAATTATTTTTAGTAGGATACAAAATAGCTTATTCCATTACAAGCAATCAATCAGGGACTTCCACATTACTGAATAGTATAATAATACATGTATGATTTAGGTACTAAGTAAACTTATAAAAAGACTAGAAAAATTATTCTATTATAAATGAGTATAACATGAATTCAAGAGGGTGCCATACCTTCCATCGATTTCCACATTCATTACAAACAACAAATGTTGTCATTGGTTCATCAGCACTGCGGGTTTGTACCTAGAGCAAAATCAAGTAAAAAATATTACTTTCAGCAGTACCATTAAAGAAAAAAAAAAAAAAACAAAAAACCTAAAGGACATCTACATATAGATATATAATAATCACAATGGTACAATAAAACATAAAAGCCTAAATCAAATTCAAATAAACAAAATAGTATCAAAGGAGCATGTATTTCCAAACAATATTTCTAAACCCCTTTCCTCTTTCATGTTTAATTTATCCCAGATAAGTGGGAAAATCCTCTAAAATCACCCATTAAATGTAATAACTACACCCCCACCCCCAATTTTTTTGCTGTTGTTGTTAAGTAAAAATTTTCTTGTGAGAAAATTCAATTCCCTAAATCCATGACCTAAAGTATATCATGTTAAGGGGAACTTTAAGAGTGTGGCAGATTACAGTTGTAGGGAAAAAAACAATTTGGCAAATAAAACAGTAATAAAGCTGATCCTGGGCAGCTACCAGCCAGGAGTGCAGGACCCCAGCCGCTCCGGAACAACAGCCGGCCAGGCTCACACCTGACCGGGGCAGCCCCAGCTGTGAACACATACCCGAGTCATCAGGTCTGCCATATCCAGCTCTAAGCACAGGCTTGCATCCTGTCCCTGGTCTAGTCCCAGGCCTGCACCCACGCTGCTGCTGACCATCTAACAACACCAGGTTGCCTTCGCCCACAAACACTGATTATCCCTGACCTGGAGGCAGTGGGACAGCACCCTTCTTGGGACACCACATTATCAAGTACCTCGCAGGCATCAGACTACTGAATAGGAGGTTTGAATAGTACAGTATAATTTTATTGCAGAACTTTCTTTTTCTTTTTATTATTTTTAAATAGTAGTATTATTATGATTATTCCTAATATACTTGCTACATTACCACTTTCTTCTTATTAATATTCTTATCATTCTGTCATTCTCTAATATAGATGTGTCCTTGGAGATTCATTCTCTTTTCTCATGCTAACAACTTATTTCCTTTAATTCCATTCTCACTATTCCTACAACATAGTACCTCTATAGACTCACTTCCTATCTCATTAACGCCATAATCTACACTCCTTCGCAACCTCTTTTTCCACTATTTGAAATTGTGGTTCTTATTGCAAACCTATTGATTATGCAGTAGATAATAATTTGAACTCATCTCTGTATATTATAACTCAGTTAATATCTAAATAGGTTCTATGTGGTTTAAGGACGTATATTGTTTATATGGGGTACTGCTAATAATAATCTCTTCAAGGTGACGTATTGGAAATCTGCAGGGATACTATAAGTCTTTATAGGGATACTGCAATCCCTCTGATTTGCACTGCTAGTGTGAAAGATACACAAGCAACATGAGAAGATATGGGAAGAAAGTGTCCCAAACAAACCTAAATGATATATCCACAGAACCCAATGACAACATGGTAGAAGGAATGTCAGAAAGGGAGTTCAGAATGTACATAATTAGAATGATCTGAGAAGTGAACGAGTGGATGAGAGAGCAAATGCAGGCGATGAATGATCATACCAATAATCAGCTAAAAACAATTTCAGAAAGCAAAAAATAATTTTTTTATTGAAAAGAGAGATTCTGGAAAAAAACAAAACAAATAGAAATCCTTGAAATGAAGGAAACAATAAATCAAATTAAAAACTCAATAGAAGGCATAACCAACAGGCTAGATCACTTGGAAAACAGAACCTCAGACAATGAAGACAAAATATTTAATCTTGAAAACAAAGTCAACCAAACAGAGAAGATGGTAAGGAATCATGAACAGAACCTCCAAGAACTATAGGACATCATGAAAAGACCAAATTTAAGAATTATTGGGACTGAGGAAGGCACAGAGATACAAACCAAAGGAATGAATAATCTGTTCAATGAAATATTATCAGAAAATTTCCCAAATCTGATGAATGAGATGGAAAATCAAATACAAGAGGCTTATGGGACACCAAATGCACAAAATTACAACAGATCCACACTGAGGGACATTATAATGAAAATACCTAACATACAAAATAAAAACAGAATTTTAAAGGCTGCAATAGAAAAGCATCAGATTACATACAGGGGGTAACCAATACGGATATCAGCAGATTTCTCAGCCCAGGCCCTAAAAGCAAGAAGGGCCTGGAACAACATATTTCAAGCCCTGAAAGAAAATGGATACCAACCAAGAATCTTATACCCAGCAAAACTTACCTTCAGATTTGATGATGAAATAAAATCCTCCCATGATAAACAAAAGCTAACAGAATTCACAAATAGAAAGACTGCACTACAGAACATTCTCAGCAAAATATTCCAAGAGGAAGAAATGAAAAACAACAATGTAAGTCAACAAGGGAGGAATTACCCTAAAGAAATAGCCAATCGATGGAGAAACCAAGTTAAAAGTCAAAAAAACCTCCAAAATGATGGGGAATACAAGTCATCTCAATAATAACCCTGAATGTAAATGGCCTAAACTCATCAATCAAAAGACATAGCCTGGCAGATTGGATTAAAAAGAAAGACCCAACAACTTGCTGCCTTCAAGAGACTCGTCTCATAGAAAAGGACATCCAGAGACTAAAGATGAAAAGATGGGAAAAAACATACCACGCACACAGACTCACTAAAAAAAGCGGGGGTTTCCATTTTCATTTCAGATAAAGCAGACTTTAAGCCAAAGCTAGTCAAAAGGGATAAAGAAGGTCATTTCATACTGCTCAAGGAAAGCACAAATCAGCAAGACATAACAATCATAAATATTTACGCCCCAAACAATAGCACATCCATGTATGTTAAACAATTCCTCCTCAATTCCAGGAACCAAACAGACCAAAACACAATAATACTCTCACTACTGGACAGATCCTCCAAACAAAAATTAAACAAAGAAACCATAGACCTCAATAACACAATCAATAATTTAGAATTAACAGACATATATAGAATATCCATCCATCAACAAGTGAACACACTTTCTTCTCAGCAGCACATGGATCCTTCTCTAAAATTCACCATGTTATGCCACAAAGTTACTCTTAGCAAATACAAAAAGATAGAGATACTACCTTGCATTCTATCAGATCATAATGGAATGAAATTAGAAATCAATAATAAAACATAAAACAGCAACTACTCCAACACTTGGAGATTAAATAATACACTATTGAATGATGCATGGATAACAGAAGGGGGAAATTAAAAAATTCATAGAGGTAAACGAGTATAACGATACAACATATCAAAATCTCTGGGACATAATGAAAGCAGAACTAAGAGGAAAATTCATTGCATGGAGCGCATTCAATAGAAGAATGAAAAGTCAACAAATAAATGACCTCACATTACACCTCAGAGCCCTAGAAAAAGAACAGATTAACACCCAAAGTAGTAGAAGACAGGAAATAATTAAAATCAGAGCTGAAATCAATGAAATTGAAACAAAAGAAACTATTAAAAAATTTGACAAAAAGTTGGTTCTTTGAAAAAATAAACAAAATTGATAAACCCTTAGGCACACAAAGAAAGAGAAAAAACTCAAATTACTAAAATTAGAGATGAAAAAGGAACTATCACAATGGACACTACTGAAATGCAAAACATAATTAGAAACTATTTTGAAAATCTATACTCCAACAAAACAGAAAAGCTTGAAGACACTGACAGGTTTCTAGAGATATATGATCCACCCAAACTGAATCTAGGGAACATACACAATTTGAATAGACCAATTTCAAGCAATGAAATAGAAGAAGTCATCAAGAACCTACCTACCAAGACAAGTTCAGGGCCAGATGGATTCTCAGCTGAGTTCTACAAGACCTTTAAAGAACTCATTCCAATACTCCTCAAAGTATTCCATGAAATAGAAGAGGAGGGAACCCTTCCAAACTCATTCTGTGAAGCCAATATCACCCTGATACCAAAACCAGACAAAGACACATCAAGGAAAGAAAATTTCAGACCAATATCCCTAATGAACATAGATGCAAAAATTCCTAACAATATTTTAGCAAATCACATACAAAAACATATCAAAAAGATAGTGCACCATGATCAATTGGGTTTCATCCCAGGGATGCAAAGTTGGTTCAACATCCGGAAATCTATAAATGTAATTCACTACATCAACAGACTTAAAGTTATGAGCCACATGATTATTTCAATAGATGCAGAAAAAGAATTTGATAAAATAGAGCACCTCTTCATGCTCAAAACACTAGAAAAAAGAGGGATAGTAGGAACATACCTCAATATCATAAAGGCTATCTATGCTAATAAGCCCACGGCCAACATTATTCTAAATAAAGTAAAACTGAAAGCATTCCCTCTAAAAACTGGAACTAGGCAGGGATGCCCTCTTTCACCACTTCTGTTCAACATTGTCCTTAAAATTCTAGCCAGAGCAAAAGACAAATAAATAAAAGGGATACGAATAGGAAAATAAGAACTTAAACTATCACTATTTGCAGATGATATGATTCTATATTTACAGGAGCCGAAAAATTCAACCAGAAAACTTCTAGAACTCATGAATGAATTCAGCAATGTAGCAGGATATAAAATTAACACTCATAAATCTAATGCATTCTTATTCATAAGTGATGAATCCTCTGAAAGAGAATTAGGAAAACTACCCCATTCACAATAGCCTCAAAAAAAATAAAATACCTGGGAGTCAATTTAACAAAAGAGGTGAGAAACCTCTACGACGAGAACTACAGAACACTGAAGAAAGAAATTACAGAAAATCTGAGAAGATGGAAAGATCTCCCATGTTCTTGGATAGGCAGAATTAATATTGTCAAAATGGCCATACTACCAAAGGCGCTATACAAATTCAGTGCAATTCCAATTAAAATCCCAAAGATGGACCTCACAGAAATAGAGCAAGCAATCATGAAATTCATTTGGAGGAATAAGAGACCCAGAATTGCTAAAGCAATCCTTAGCAAGAAGAGTGAAGCAGGAGGTATCACAATACCAGACCTTCAACTATACTACAGAGCAATAGTAACAAAAGCAGCATGGTATTGGCACCAAAATAGACAGGTAGATCAATGGTACAGAATAGAGGACACAGAGACAAACCCACATAAATACAGGTATCTCATACTTGACAAAGGAGCCAAAAACATACAATGGAGAAAAGACAGCCTTTTTAACAAATGGTGCTGGGAAAACTGGAAATCCATATGCAGCAAAATGAAACTAAACCCCTCTCTCTCACCCTGCACAAAACTCAACTCAAAATGGATCAAGGACCTAGAAATTAGACCAGAGACCCTGCACCTAATAGAAGAAAAAGTAGGTCCAAATCTTCATCATATCGGCCTAGATCCAGACTTCCTCAACATGACCCCCAAAGCACAAGAAATAAAAGATGGAATCAATAATTGGGATAGATTCAAACTAAAAAGCTTTTGCTCAGCAAGGGAAACAATCAGCAATGTGAATAGAGAGCCTACAGAGTGGGAAAAAATCTTTGCCACACACACTTCAGATAGAGCACCAGAATTTATAATGAGCTCAAAAAACTTTACAGAAAGAATACAAATAACCCAATCAATAAATGGGCTAAGGAAATGAGCAAACACTTCACAGAAGAGGATCTACAAGCAATCAACAGGTATATGAAAAAAATGTTCAACATCTCTAGTAGTAAGAGAAATGCAAATCAAAACTACCCTAAGGTACCATCTCACCCCAATTAGAATGTCTACTATCAAGAATACAAGCAACAATAGGTGTTGGCGAGGATGTGGGGAAAAGGTACTCTCATACATTGCTGATGGGGCAGCCACTCTGGAAAGCAGTATGGAGGTTCCTTAAAAAACTCAGAATGGAACCACCATTTGACCCAGCTATCCCACTTCTTGGCCTATACCCAAAGGACTTAAAATCAGCATATTATAGTGATGCAGCCACATCAATGTTTATAGCAGCCCAATTCACTATAGCTAGATTGTGGAACCAACCTAGATGCCCTTGAATAGATGAATGGATAAAGAAACTGTGGTATATATACACGATGGAATATTATTCAGCCATAAAGAATAATAAAATTATGACATTTGTAGGTAAATGGATGGAGTTGGAGAGTATCATATTAAGTGATACTCTCCAAAAAATCCCAAAAAATCAAAAGCCGAATGATTTCTCCAATATGTAGTTGATGACACCTAATGGAGGTGGGGGGAGATAGGGGAAGAATGGAGAAATGATGGATTGTAGAGAGGAAAGTAAAGGAAGGGGGGGTGGGGAAGCAAAGATAATCAAATGTGACAAACATCATTACTATGTATATGTATGAATATGCAAACTGTATGATTCTACTTTGTAAAGAACCAGAAAAACGATAGTTGAACTCCATTTGTGTACACTGAACCAAAAAATTTTTACAAAATTTTAAAAAACCGTAATAAATCATTTTCACATAGAACCAGAAATACTACAATGTGGCTCTTTGCAGCTATTCAAGAACAAAGAGACCAATTCTATCACCCATGAATATAAAAATCACCCATGAATATAAAATTCATCAATATTACAAAAAGGAACACATTTCATCTGTAAGCCTATTATCAACATGCCAGGTGAGGAGACTATAGAACTTTCCTTACTTTAGATAGTCTTGCAAACTAAAAAGAATTATGGCCTGTTTACATAATAACCAATAATCAATTGTTTATGAGCTGTTAAGAACAGTCATTTTATTAAACATCCTATAGTTTATTTAACTAACTGATACAACTTTCACAGCAACCATTTCCATGAAGGTATAACTTCATCAATTTATTTTCTCTTAACTGCAATCAGTATTAAGACAAGCATTCTGGGGCTGGGGATATAGCTCAGTTGGTAGAGTGCCTGCCTTGCAAGCATGAAGCCCTGGGTTCAATCCCCAGCACCACCAAAAAAAAAAAAAAAAAAAAAAGACAAGCATTCTTTCACTTGAGATAGCATCTCTTTTTGAAAATTATCAAAAGTACATAATTATTCTTGTTACTTGTTTTAAAACATTAGTTGCAAGTATTATTAATATGAAAATAAGAATCTATAAACAATCACAAACCTGTGTGTAAGTGCAATTCTTCTTTTTACATTTACCACATGTGAACAAGTCAGTCTGAGTTCCACCCGTTTTGGCCATCTGATGCTCTCTGATGGCTTCTTTGGTCAAGTTTTTCCGCATCTCTTTGAGCTCATCACTAGCCATTTCCTATGAGGAAGGTGGCAATATCACTCAGTTACAGAAACCTCTGCAATATGTATATCTTATACTCTAAATGTTTTAATGTTCAATTAGCTTAATACTAAAAATTAGCTCTTAAAGTTTTAAAAGTATAAAATTAATATTTTTCCTCAAAGGACTTATAAGAGTTTGCTTCCTTTAAAATTTTCTTCAAACACTCATAGGTTTGCATGTGAACACTGGATTTAATTGTTATTTAAAGGTCAGAAACAATGTAAACCTGTAACAATGAGCACCTCTGGTCTCCAGATTGTCCTCTCTAAATACCAAGCCCAGAGGAAGCCAGGGACCTTTGGAGAAATATTTTGATTCAAGTCTTGAGGTAAAAAATGCAAAGATATGCCAGGGTCATGTTCTATACCAGAAATCACAGAAGATACCAGAGACTATCATGGTTGAGTCCAATGGAAACAGAGGTCAATGTGAAGGAACTTGTATTAGCCAAAAATAGGACAATTTCTTCATTCATTAAATTGAGGGCACATATATTCAGAAACAAATGAAAGCTACCACTGGCAATTAACTAAGACGCCAACTCCTGATTCTGATAACTGGCAACCAATGGGAAAACTTACACTGATCCTGCCTTTCCTACCAAACCAACAGCTCGATTTGTAAGGAAAAGTCCTTTCTTTATCAAAGAAACCTTACTAAAAATTGTAAAAGGAATGACATAATTTTAGATATCATTCCTTTGCAGTGGTTATTTTATTGAAACAACCAATTCAGCCAAGGATCATCAGTGGATGAATTCATTAGATGAAAGGTCAATAGAAAGTTTTACAGTGAACAAATCACTAATTATCCAAACCCAACTGACAAATCTTAACACACTAAGAAGAGATCAAGACATTATGTGCCTCCTGTTGAGAAAACTACAAAAAGCATCACTTATGAAGTATTTATACAGGAAAAAAAAATGGAGTTTGAATATAATCAAGCCTACTGAACTAGCTTCCAATATACAGAAAATAGTGAGGATAGAAAAAAATCAAATAACATCATGAGAAAGTCATAATGTGAGACACAGAAGAAATCCATAACGTAGGATACAGAACTGATTTCTTCAACAGAGCAATATCATAAAGGAAAATTAAAAACAAAAACAAAAACAGGAGAGAGGATATAAAGGAAAGGAGAATAAAACATAAATATGAGCTAGACATTAAATAATACCAAGGAAATTACTGCTAGTTTTGTTAGATGTGGAGATGACAAAGTAATTATATAAGAAAAATATCATATTTCTAAAGATACCTCCCAAATATATAAAGGCTTAAAAAAAGATATAATGTTTGGGATGTACCTGAAAATAAATTCAAGAGAAAAGTGGTGCGCAGCCAGGCGCAGTGGCGCATGCCTGTAATCCAGGCGACTTGGGAGGCTGAGGCAGGAGGATTGCAAGTTCAAAGCCAGCCTCAGCAATTTAGCGAGGCCCTAAGCAACTCAGTGAGACCCTGTCTCTAATAAGATACAAAACAGGGCTGGGGATGTGGCTCAGTAGCCTAGTGCCCCTGGGTTCAATCCCCAGTACCAACAAAAACAAAAAAAAAAAAAAAGAAAAGCGGCGGGCCTTTAAAAGGGTGATAAATTCTCAAAAATACTGGAAGCTTGAGTGATGGATTCATAGGATCTCATTGCACTATGTTCTTTGCTTTGTAAAAGCTTTAAAATATTTTATTCAAATTTTTTAAAGGATTTTTTTAAATGTAGCAACTTTTATTAGCTATGCCAAAAAAAAAAAAAAACAACAATTTCAGTTATTTGAATGTTTAATTGACATAACCAAGAATATCTCAGATCTATGAATAACTGTCTATAAATAGTAACGCTATGAATTTCATTTTTCCCATATCTCCTATATAAATTTAAGAAAAAAATCAGTAAGATATAAACAATTTCTGAATGTTTAACCATGAGAAAAGAACTGAATGTCATAAAGACTATTGCAATTAGAGTCATGATTCTATATGAAGGCATTAAAAAGTAAAACACTTTTAGTTTTAAATAATTTTTTTAAAAAGCATCCAAAGAACATTAATGGTAAGAAGGAGCAAAGCATTAATGTCAACAAATTCAGTAACATTAAATATTTGCCTGGTATATTTATGTATCTATCAGAACCAGCTAATAGAAATTATACATGTAATGTTTACATAGTATCTTATGAAGAGGCTTTACATTTGACATTATGCAATCACATCATAGAAACTTAATATATAAGTATGCTCACCTCTGCTGTCATCCTAGCAAATAAGTCAGGAGGAATATTCCCACACAGTACGTTTTTCCTCAAATTTGGATTTTTTGCATCCTTAAGATTTGATATCCTACTTCGTACTCTATTTTTGTATTTCATGTCTGTATTCCTTATTTCTTGATATATAGGTACTTGGAAATTAAGGAAAAATGGTTAAATTATAAAGATAAAACAATTTTTCCCAGTTCTGCCAAAATAAGAACTCCTAAAATTTCTAATGAGTTCACAAAAACTGAATCTAATTTAATAAGTTAAAAAAAGGGCACGGTTTCTGATTCCTTGATTCATCCATAATTTGGCAAACAAGTGTCAGCACTTTTAAACCATAGACGAGTAATGCTTTTTTCTTGTTTAATCAGCAGCATGCAAATCAACAGGGTTTCAAAAAGTAACTCAAGTATTCAACCCAAGTGAACAAATTTTTTAAAATGAGCTTGAGATGACAAGCTTAACTTGCCCAAATCTGGGTGCCACTGAGAATCCTAAGTCTTAAAGGCCTTGGCCACAGAGTTGTCTGAGGAGACCAAGGTAGCCCTGGAAGGTCATCTCCTTTCCCAGCTCAGCGTGAAGCTAGTTTAGCAGGTTTCTCTCCACCAAGGTCATAGCAGAGGCTGAGCCCTGGAGGAACTCCCTCCCTAACAAGGATATTTTCTTAACAAGAACAGTTCCAAGTCACACTGTCACCTACATATTCCCTGCTCCCCTCCCACATGCAAGACCTGTATCCAGGGACCTTTCTGTGGTGTCCAGCACAAACACATTTCCTTCTAAGATAATGAGCTCAGGAAATTTTGTGTGCTTTGCTGAGGTTCCCCACTGAGAAATCTTCACCCACAGGGGTAAGTGTGTGTGTGTATGTGTGTGTTTTGCATGCCCTTCTGCACAAATGAAATTACATACTACATTCTCAATTTGCAAGGCAGAAAAAAAAAATACCATCAACATTATGTGGTTTGCTTTGGAATGACAAGAAAAAACAAATTAAAAAAACACTAAGATGAAAGTCCTTCTCCTTTCTGATCAAAACAATATAATCAAGAAAATGAAGAATAAACCTTAGAGAATTATTTACAAGAAGAAAAAATTATAATTATCCTAATAGATTACTTAAAACAATTATAAATAGGCACACAAAGGATATCTTCCTCGATCTGAGATCCTAGTTCTTCCTCATCAGCTCCAATAGCAATGTAGTCATCTAAAAACAGGCATAAAAAATTATCAAGTTATTGCAACATACTAAAAGGAAACTCCAGTACAGGTAAGTAAACTGCATTCTTATTTCTTAAACCCTATTTGTCTCATATAAGATCCTTTTAGTTTAGATTAATTAGAATCTGGTCTCATACTACTCCTTCAAATTCACCTAATATCCACAGTGCTCCTGCATTGATGATTCCTTTTGCCTCAGGAGTGGGGAAGTAATTCATCTAGCAGGCAATTCCTCATTTCACAACTCCATAAATTCTGGTTATTCCAGCAGAGAGTAGACAAAGTTAAAGAAAGAACTGTCTTGCCTCCTGTGACTCAGGGTTCAATGCAAAGAAACCATTCATCTGCCACTTACATACATGGACACACTCAGCAGACTCCTATACAAATATTCAAAAGGATAAAAGGAAATAAATAGAAACTAGGAAGAAAAAGAGACAGTAAGGAATTCAAACTAGAAAATGCAGAAAAAGGAAATAATTCCAACTAGTGATGGTTGAGCATAAAAAAAAGGTATAAAATGACATTTTCCTGTATATGAAACATTTTTTCTCCTTTTTAAAAATCTGTTACATATAAATTGTATGAATTTATGGGGTACTATGTGTCGTTTCACTTTATATGATACGTTAAAGTCAAAATTAATTAATTTGTTAATGTATGGTACAGGGGATTGAACTCAGACGTGCTTTTACCACTGAGCTACATCCCCAGGTCTTTTCATTTTTTAATTTGAGACAAGTTCTTGTTAAGGTTGCCCAGGCTGGCCTTGAACTTGCAATCCTCCTGCCTCAGTCTCCCCAGTTGCTGGGATTATAGGCATGCACCACCATGCCTGGCTTAAAGCCAAAATTTTACATGCTAATACTAAAAACTTTCAAATATAATTAAGTTCTCATATATAAATCAAGATTGCTTTTCCACTTTAAAAGATTAGAAAATGGAATTATGAATACAAAACTTACATAATATATGTCATACTAACATTTCAGAATTCAGAAATTGTTAACTCTCAATCTAAGGAGAGAGTAATTAGTTTGCAAATTAAATGAAGGTAACAAAGATTTGAGGGGGAAAAGTTTAAAATTTCTACAATCAGGAAGAACATTCATATGCTAGAATGAATCTACTTCTTGGAATTACACAGTAATAAGCAGATGTCCCAGTACCCCTCTTTCTTCTCACTCTTCTTCAGGGACTGCTATTAGCTCCTCCCTGAGCTAACACAGTGGTGGGCAGCAAAACAACAATATGCAGGTGAAAAAAGTATTAGTGGTGGTGATGAAAGGGATGAGAAGTAAAATAACATACACTAAACTTACCTCCTGTTCGCAGAGCCGCAGCAAGCATCTCCCTACACTTTAATCGCACAGAATCAGAAGTGCTTGGTGCCCGAGGAAAAGATGAAACATAAGTATCTCGAGCATTTGTCTCATCCTTCCTGCTGCTTACACTGCCACTGGAACTACTAAAATACACATGCCAAAAAGAAATTAAAAAGACCAAAAAAAAAAAAAAAAACCTTTAAGTAACAATACTATCGCTCTCTGAAAGCAAAATTTCAGGGCCTAAATAAATGAAATGGTATTTTAGTGACTTTTGTAAGGAAAAAGTTCCTGCATATACATTAAAAATAAGTTCTTAAATTTAGTAAAGAGAGACGTTTCATGTCTTCTTTGTAAAAGAAGACATTTTACTTTGTCCTTTTAAACACTGAATAATAATTTAATAGAGAAAATACACATAAAAACTCACTACAATACATGAAAAGTAAGGACCATGGTTTAAGGGAAGGGGTAAAGGGGGGAAGGGATGGGACCAAAAAAGTATGGAGCAAACTAAATTAGAGGGAGGAAAAAAAAAGTTTGAGAAACTCTATTCCAATTAGACAATGGGTTTCTAATGAAACAAAACTCTGACGTGTACTGAAAAGTAAGTCTTGAGATTATAAAAAGGTCTCAATTTCTCTCCAGAAATACCAACTCCATCTGCACACTAGGACAGTTTAATAACTTTCTGGTCAACATAATCATTTTAATTGCTCTGATTAACTTATTATATTGGATTTTCACCAAAACAGATTATTTTAAAAATACTTTTCTGACTAGTTTCAATTCAGTTGTATCATATAAAAGGTATCTACCATAAACCTTTTTCTTGTTTTCCCCTTTGATACCAGGTATTGAACCCAGAGGCACTCAACCAATGAGCCACATCCCCAGCCCTTTTTTATATTTTATTTAGAGACAGGATCTCACTGAGTTTCTTAAGGCCTTGCTAAATTGCTGAGGCTGGCTTTGAACTTGTGATCCTCTTGCCTCAGCTGAAATCCTCTTCCAAGCTGCTGGAATTACAGGGGTGTACCATCAGGTCTGGCCATAAACCTTTTCTGAAGACTGAATAAATCACTGTCCCCCAGAGGTCTAACTTGCTGCAAGAATATACCCTCCTTGCTTTCTCTCCAAACCATAACCAGTGCTAGAACTTTGAAATCAGGTTATATTGGACAAAATGGTCATCTGTGCCTTCTAACTTCAGTCGAAGCTTTCCTTTATGTCTCTCTGTACTCACAAAACACCATGTACACACAGGTTTGCAATGGCTTTTCACGTATTTGCCCCTAACCACACTGTTTCTTTTTCTTTTTTTTTTTTGAGGAAAAAGTCTTATTATTAAATAAGCATTAAACCAGAATTGTGAAGACAGATTATCTCACCATTTTATACATCCAGGCAAATACAGATATACATGTTTTCAAGACACATAACTACTCTAAGAGGACTTGATAGAACTTCATAAGAAAGACACATGATATGACTAAATAGAAAAAGGATATTTGATTCTCTTCATGGGGCAATAATTCAGTCCTTCTCCCACCCCCCAAATACTTCAGGAAAAATAAAATGACACTGTCCAAGAACTTCCAAAGGTTCATTTTGTTTACATACTGTGTTACACATAGTTTGTCTTAAATTCACTGAGTAATAAAGTAAAATTTATGTTATCTATGTTGATTTATACAAAAGAAATATTAACTTCTTATATCATTATGATAGTAGGCACCTCTGATCTTGGAGGGAGAGTCCCAGTAAAGTGTGGTTCCTCACCCACAGAAACTGGAACCAGGCTAAGTTTCTTTTCTTTTTCTTTTTTTTTTTTTTTTTTTGTGGTGCTGGGGATTGAACCCAGGGCCTTGTGCTTGCAAGGCAAGCACTCTACCAACTGAGCTATATCCCCAGCCCAGGATAAGTTTCTTAAGAGCAAAAACTCTTAGGATTTAATCTTCTTCATATTTTCAATATGTCAGCAGTAAATAAATAAGCCAATTTTTAAAAAAAATCTTCTTAGGGCTGGGTGTTGCTCAGTGATAGAGAACTTGCTGAGCATGTTCAAGGTCTGTGTTTGATCCCTAGCACCACAAAATAAATAAATAAATAATTCAATTAAATACTTTTGCTTCTGTCTGTAGCAAATGCCTAGCCCAGCCAATGGAAACTACTCAAGTGAACTGATGGAGCTATTTCCCACTTTGTTATTGCTGGCCTCACCGCCAAACATTCTGGTATCCCTTTCTAACCATTTAAAGCACATAATTTTCTCAATTCCTTGAACTTAAAATGTAAAACTCCACTCAGCTACAAATCATTTATATCTAACCTTATATCTCCCCTCAGACTAATTTCTTGAATCCTCTTTTACTTCTCTGTGTATGTGTAAGCATGCGCCTACCTATGTGGAGACAGACACCACCCACTCACTTACTTTATCAGACTTCATACATTATAATTCTATGCTTTTGCAGACAGGCTCTGCACCTAAACTTCAAGTACATAAAACTGACAAAAATATACTAAGAAATGAATCTGATTTCAATATATACTTAAAATATTTATCTATATGTGTTCTGTACACAAAACCAGTGACCCTGAATATACCATAGCTGAAAACATGTTGAAAAATTCATTAGGTTGGGGCCTAGAGTTCTCAAAACTATCAAGGTCATGAAAGACAACAGACTGAAGAACTATTCCAGATTAAAGGACATCAAAGACATAATGACAACAAAATCCAATATATTATCCTGGACAGTATTTTTGGAGAAAAATTTCCCTTTGCATTAAATGACATTATTGAGATAACTGCAGAAGTATGAATAAGGTCTATGATTAGAAAACAGCATAATATTAATGTTAATTTCCTGATATTGAAAGCTGTACTATGGTTATATGTAAGAAAACATTGATATATTTAAGGGTAAAAAGGGCAAAATGTCTGCAAAGCATTCATTTGGTTCAAAATAAAACTAGTTCATATGTATATATACACATGTATATGTGCATACACATATATAAATATAAGAGGAGAAATTGGGTAAAGAACTTACAAGAGTTCGTTACGCTATTTGTTCAATTTTTAAATAAACTTATTGTATCATTTTTTAAAATTTTTAGTTGTAGGTGGACAAAATACATATATATATATATTTATGTGTGTATATATATAATTTATACATTTATATATATATGGTGCTGAGGATTGAACCCAATGCCTCACACCTGCTAGGCAGGCACTCTACCACTGAGCTATAATCCCAGACAGCAATTTTCTAAGTCTAAAACTATCTCAAAATAAAAAGCTACAAGAAAAAAACTGCATAAATTTTATTAACAAATGCTGTTTAACCCTACCTTTGGTTTACCTCTTTTAACATCAAATACATTTAGTACTAAAGCATAAAATAACATTGTGTGTGATATTAATACGTGTTACTAAAAAAAAAAATAAGGAAAAAGCCAGGTGCAATGGCACATGTCTTCCAGCAGCTTGGGAGACTGAGGCAGGAGGATGGCAAGTTGAGAGTCAGTCTCAGCAACTCAGTCTCCAAATAAAATATGAAAAAAAGAACTGGGGATGTGGCTCTGTGGTTGAATGCCTCTGGGTTCAATCTCCAATACCAAAAAGTAAAAAACATAAGGAACATGGCCTGGCCTGGTGCAGTGGTGCACACTTGTAATCCCAGCTACGAGGGAGGAAGAGGCAGGAGGATCAAAAGTTTAAGGTCAGCCTAGGCAACTAAGCAAGACCTTGTCTCAAATTAAAAAGAAGAAAGGCAGGGGGTGGGGGCAAAGAAAACATAGCCCAGTGGTAAAGCACACAAAGCCCTGAGTTCAATCCCCAAAATCTCAAAAAAATATAAATGAAAATTAGGAAGCCAAAGGATAGAAGCAGAAGTTCTAAAACCTGGGTGCCTTAGAAGTAACCAAGGAGTTTGTTAAAAACAATTCCTGATAGTTCCAGGGTGAGGCCCGAGCATGAGTTTCTAATAAGTTGCCAGTTCTTTGGACCACTCTGAGAACCACTGCGCTAAGTCAAAGTAATAGGTAAATTACAAGCTTCACAAGAACTGGAGAACTATTTGTAATCTATTATGTATACCAACATTAAGCAACGTATTGGATACTACACAGTTCATGGTATGTAACAGCAAAGAATAAATACAGAGATCTTACAACAGCCAAGGAACAATTTGAACCCTTTGTTGCTGAACTTCATATTTTAAGTTCCTATGATAAATGGCTAATTTGGAAGGAAAAAAGCATAAAAATGAAAACGATCCAGAGCAGAAATAAATCCAAAAAAGAAATGTGGTAAAGAGGAAGTAACCCTTTAAATACCAAAGCAGTATGTTCACTAACAATTCTAATAATTCTAACAGTGCCTATCCCAGGAATCCTATTCCACCAAATTTACTGAGCACAATGTGAATATATAATTTCTTTTTATTTATGTCATCTACTACTTCTCTTTTAAATTTCTAGGAAATCCTGCTAAAAACCTTAGAATACTCTGCTATATTCACTTACTAGTTCTGTTTGATTGGAAAACAGAAAGGAGGCAGATAATGCGATCAGAAGACCATGGAGAAAGTATTGTTAGAGTTGATAAAACTGACTTCACAACATACATGAATCTCCATATAGTGAAATACCTTTCTTCTCTTGCTTCAGGGCTATTCTGTGATGTAATTGCAGATTCTTTTTTCTTTTCTTCAGGGTCTTTATCAGTTGATGGTCCATCTGAAAATGTATGAAATCCCTAAGTTGTTAGTATTTGTTAAAAATAAAAACTGAAACATTGCATGTTAACAGGCTACTACACAAGAAAAAAAGAATTCTAAGTTTCCCATAAGTAAATGACATTTATGCAAACTATTCTATTAGCATACATACTTGGGTATTTTTCATAACCCCATGTTCAGTTAGCACTCATTTATTTGTTAAGAACTACAAATTCATATGCCAAGAGGAATCTAAAAGTTTAAGAGGAAAGTGTATAGAACAAAGAGAAGGAAAGAATATGGGAAAAATATGAGCACTGTCATTTTTAAAATGAAAGCATGTTAACAATACTGTTAATAGTTTTTCATTAAGTCAAAAAATAAAGGGGGTACCTAAAATATAAATGTTTCTGTGACAGTAATAAAAAACATTTTCATATAAAGTACCTCAGGATTAGTAAGATCTACCTAGAATCCCCTCAATCTTAAATGATCTGTAAAACAACATAAAGTACACAAACTTTAAGACTTAAAGATGTAAGTAGTCAGACACTGTGAACAATATAGGCTGATTTTAGCACTGACAAACATTCACATCTAAATCAAACCTGCCTTGAAGATAGATTTAGAAAATGTTTAGGTCCACAGTAGAAATTGCCTCACTTATCTATATTTTGCTCCCTACAAAAGTCCTAAGGGATACATAAAGATTTCTTTCAATTTTCACATCTCTCTATATAGAGAATACAAAAAGAACACATATTTAGTTGGATATAAGGATCACCTAGGGAACTTTTAACACACCCTCATGCCAACCTCCGTTCCAGATCTAGTGAGTCCAAATCTCTGGCAGTAAGGCATAAGCACCATAATTTTTTAAAATTCCCCAGACAACTCTAATATGCCAGCTGGATGAGAAGCACTAACAGAGAAAGACCCATATCACAATTGTACAACTTATCTTGTAAAGTGCAGCTTTATCAAACCTAAAATATAATTCAAACCCTCTGTGACATGAGTATACACTTCAGTTTTCACATTCTCATTTCATTGTTCCCTGTTATTCTCTATGATTCCCTTGAAGGCTTTAAAACCTAAAGATGGTACACTATCTTGAGGTAGAAAACAAAGATTAATAATGACACATGGCCTGGACTAAGAAATAGTCCAAAAGTAACAGGGAAGAAACTATTTAAAAAGGAAAGGTGATATAACAATGAAACATGATCTAGCAAGGATCCAAGGCTGCCAAAAATGCAATTAAAATTGATCTCCCACACCACCCTGGCACAGTGAATTGGTGTAATCCTTTTTGGAAAGCAGAGAAGTAAAAGGCATGAACACAATATCATAGGCAATATAGCACAGCCCCAGGAAAGGCCTTGGACTATAAGCAGTCAGATTCTAGGTCAGGTATTCACCACCGATCCTACTGTGTACTAGGTACCTAAGTGATCAATGCGTTGGTTTCATTATACTGGATTATAGTGAGGATCACTATTACAGGTCGACAGCATATCCTAAGTATTCAAAAATGTGCTACTTACTAGCAGTAGTAGTAAATCTTCTAGAAATCTAGCTAAGGACCTAAAGAAAAAGCTTTAGGCAGAACAATATTCATTAAGGTATTAGTTATAACAGCCATAACTTAAAAACAAAAATAACAAACATAATAGGCAAGTGATTAATAAAAGTCAAGGCACAATCACTGGATTATTTTGAAACCAATAAGAATAACCATTATTATGAAAAAATACAAAATGTTTTCATTAAAAAGGAACCAGGTAAAACAACAGTTGAAACACAATCTGTGCATCAGGGGGAAACAGATAAGAAACACAGTAAGAGATTAACTGATGGTTGTAGTCACAAATAGACAAGGATTTTTTTCTCCTCTAACTTCAAATTTTAATGAATAAGTAAATCTTCACATAATAAAAGTTTTTTTTTTGAACCAGAGATTGAACTCAGGGACACTCGGTTACTGAGCCACATCCCCAACCCTATTTTGTATTTTATTTAGAGACAGGGTCTCACTGAGTTGCTTAGGGCCTTGCTAAGTTGCTGAGGCTGGCTTTGAACTCACGATCCTCCTGCCTCAGCCTCCCAAGTCCCTTGGATTACAGGCGTGCGCCACCACGCCTGGCTAAGGTATTTTTTATTTGTGTGTTTGTCTGTCTGTTTTGATACTGGATAATAAACCATGTCCCCAGTCCTTTTTTTTAATTCTTTTTTTTTTTTTTTAATTTTTTAGATGTTGACAGACCTTTATTTTATTCATTTATTTATATGTGTTGCTGAGAATCGAACCCAGTGCCTCACACGTGCTAGGCAATTGCTCTACCACTGAGTCACAACCTCAGCCCTTTTATATTATTCTTGAGACAGGGTCTTGCTAAATTGCTTAGGGCCTCACTAAGAGAATGGCCCTGAACTCGTGATCCTCCTGCCTCAGCCACCTGAGCCGCTGGGATTACAAGTGTATGCCAAAACACTAGAACAAAATAAGGTTTTTAAAGAAGAATCTGAATGCCAATAAACATAAGAGTAAAACTTCTTTAATATCAAATCAAATGAGCAAAACTGCAATGTCTAATCTTCTCCCACAGAACATAAACCATCTTTCTATAAACAAAAATAAATGTAAAAGGTTCTCAGTCAACTTTCTATGACTAATCTTAATTACATGAAAATACAAAGTTAAAAGTAAGTAAAAATCTAGAGTTTCCACCTGTCTTTAAAGACCAGACTTTTTAAAAAGACTTTATTCTGGAACAATTTCAAATATGCACAAATGTAGTAAGATTAGTACAAAGAACTTCCATGTACATATTACTGAGATTCTCCAACTATTAACATTCTGGCACATTTTCTTTCTCCTTCCTTCCTTCTCTTTCCTTCCTCCCTCTCTCTATTTATAGACATAAATGAGAATATGTACACACAAAAAAATTCTCACAGTATAAACTTACTTCTTTTGAACCATTTAAAATTAAATAGCAGATATCATGTTCTTTTGGGGGGGGTGGTGGATACCAGGGACTGAACTCAGGGGCACTCGATCACTAAGCCACATCCCCAGCTTTATTTTGTATTTTATTTAGAGACAAGAGTCTCACTGAGTTGCTTTAGCGCCTCACTTTTGCTGAGGTTGGCTTTGATCTTGCCATCCTCCTGCCTCAGCCTCCTGAGTCTCTGGGATTATAGACATGCACCACCACACCCAGCAGACATTACGTTCTTTTGTCCCAATACCTCAGTGTGTTTCCTAACAATAAAGACATCTTTCATATAACCAGAGAAAACAACTAGCAAATTCTGCCATTGTCCTCATAATGATCTTTTGGGGAATGGTTTTCTTCCCCTTCAAAATCTGATACAGATCATGTATTACATTCATTTCTCTGAAGACTAGGCTTTTAAAATTTGATAGCCTTTAAATTTAAAATTTAAATATTATCAAAGCACTCAATAGGGTCTGCCAAAAGAAGCCAGGATCCAGTTTAAAGGGGTGATTACTGATCAAATCTGGGACAATGTCAATACCAAAATAAATCTGAACCATAACAGATTATACCATGAGTCTACACTAATAATAAAATCACTTCAAGATAAAAGGAGAGTGCTTTCTTAAGTATAATAATGATTTATAAATATTGAAGTGGAAGAATTAGAACATCCCAATTTTGTAGCCACCACTGTAAAGACTGGTTTGGGCAATATTAAATTGGAGGTCAGAGAGCAATCTGATAAAGTGAAAGATGTTTTCAGAGACTTAAAGTGTCAAGGACTTAAAGTGTCTCCCACAGAGTGGCTATTACAGGAAGAACTCTAGGGTATATACCTTGACTGAGTGTGATACCTTGAAAAGGATATAACACAGGTAAGTAGTATTCCAACTGAGGATGTACAACCTGATCTAATCACTAGAAAACAGCACATAACCCCCGAAGAAGGAACAAACTATTATAAAAAAGGGGGGAAGGATGCTTCACATTCTTCAAAATTTCAATATCATAAAAGACAAAAGATTAAGAATAATTTCAGATTAAGAAACTAAAAATATGCTCATGGGCTGGATACCGTCCTGGACAAGGTGGGGAGAAAGCTATAAAAGACATTTACTGGGACAACTGATAAAATTGGAACATGGACTGTAGATTAAAATACTGTACCAACGTTAAATTTCCTAACTTTCCTATATTATGGTTATGTGAGAAAATAAGCATGTTCTAAGGAAATATACACTTAGGTTTTACAGGGTAAAAGAGCATGAAATGTCAATCTCCTCTCAAATGATTCATAAAGAATAAGAAAAGAAGGGCTGGGGATATAGCTCAGTTGGTAGAGTGCCTGCCTGGCAAGCACAAGGCCCTGGGTTCAATCCCCAGAACCGCAAAAAAAGAAAAAAAAAAAAGAATAAGAAAAGAAAACAAGAGAAATAATGAAAGATGATACAATAAATATGATGAATATTAAAAGTTAATGATCTGGATAAAGGAAAATATATAAGTTCTCTTTTAGTATTCTTTCAATACTAAGTTAAGTTAAAAAATTATTTCAGGCTGGGCATGGTGGCACATGCCTATAATCCCAATAACTCAGGAGACTGAGGCAGTGGGAGTTCAAGGCCAGGCTTGGCAACTTAGTGAAACCCTGTTTCAAAATAAAAAATAAAAAGGGATGAGGATATCTCTCAATGGTAGAGTATCCCTGGATTCAATCCCTAGTATCACCAAACAAAAACAAAAAAAAAAAATTTTTTTTTCAGCGCTGGGGTATAGCTCAGTGGTAGAGCACTTCCTCAATATACACAAGGACCTGGGTTCAAATCCCTAGTATCACCAACACCAAAAAAAAAAATTTTTTTCTTAATAATTTGTACAGTCTTTTCCTTCCAAGAAAATTCTTCACGAAGAGCTTATCTAATTGTGTTGGAAGTCAAGAAAATTGAAATAATTAACCTAAAAAGCAAAAATTTCAGAGATTAAATTATCCTTATGACGCACAGGTTTCAGTACATCTAAATTCATAGAGAAAAAAAAAATTAACAGCCATTTGACAAATTAGAATATCAAAAATATATGTAAGGAAAGATCAATTATACCTAATAACTTTTTCCAGGATTTGATGAGAGATTTTGCTAAAGATGTAACTTCTTCATCTGTACTCTGCTTGCGAATAGCATTAACTGACATTCCAATTCTTGTGGACTGCAAGGCAACAACAAAAAAATTTGCACACCAATTATTTCAAACAATTAGTGTTTTACCCACACTTTCTTCTTTCTCAGATTCCTGTTTATACTTTAGAATAAAATAATACTTCAATTATTTGAATTCTTATAATATCACACTATATGGACTTAAGTAAGGTGTGTGTGTGTGTGTGTGTATACACACACATATATATATACACACACACACATATATATATATGTATGTTCAAATCAGAAACTGAACTCATCCATTTCCTATCACTGAGTTCTGCAAGCATTCAAGATGCTACTGTAAGAAGTCTTGTTAACAAATGAAATGAAATCAGTCTTTCCACAAAGGAGACTTGAGGACAAAATATAGAATGTCCTTGTATACAAGGCAAGCTGAAACAGTCATGACCAATACATGCCCCTCTTAGCTTCTATATATTCTTCTCCATGTAATACTTCATAGAGCACTTGCTGCAACTTACAATGAAGCTATTCAAGAAAAACTACCACCAACAGATGTAAAAGGGTTTTTTTGAAGAGTGGGGGATCTGTAACAAGCATAAAATCACAGATATTTAAATGGACTCCACAAAATATAGATAAAATTATTCACGTATGATAAAATTATGTGGCCAGGATTACACCCAAAGCATTCACATTCATTCATTTCCTATAACCCTTTAAAGTTGAGACCATTATCCTCATTTTTAAAGATGAAGAGATTGGAAGTATCAATAAATAACTTGCCCAGCATTACTTCATTACTAATTGGTAAAGCTGAGATTTTAATCTCAGTTTGTCCACCTCCAAACAGTTCATGCTGTTTTCAACTCCTCAATGGTTTTCCAACTGTGCTCAAAGAACACAAAAGCTATGACAGCCCAATTATGGATGATAAATAAAAAACGATAAATTATTTACTAACTTCAGATTGTCAGTAGGCAATCTTTCAAAACATATGGTCTATGGAAGAAAACAACAAAAGAAATTCTTAGCAGTTATAAAGAAGGAATTCCCTGCTGTAAGCTTTGAGGCAGAAAAATAAGGGGATATTTAAGGTTTCCTTCTAAATTATTTAGTTTTCAGCAAAAAAATTCAGGATAGTTTTGTTCAAGAATTTAGAATATGCTGTTGGCTAGAGTTTTCTATGCTACATCTCTTGGAAAGCTGAGCAAAGCACATAAGTTTCAAAAGCAAAAAGACAATGGTGATCCTATAGTTTTGAAGTCCCCAAATGGTTTGGGGTTATCAAAGCAACTTTTAGGGGGATTTTTGTTTTGTTTGTACGGGAACTGAACCCAGGGGCACTTAACCATTTCGCTATATCCCTAACCCTTGATTTTCTATTTTGAGGTAAGGTCTCACTAACTTGCTCAGACTGGGTTTGAACATGCAATCCTCCTAGCTCAACCTCCCAAGTCGCTGGGATTTCAGACCTATTTTTTGAATGAGTGGAGTACATAGTTCTGAAGTTTAGGACTAACACAGATTGGCCAAGGAAATGGTATTTTCAAAGGGGTTTGCTGGACAGCAGGGTATTAGGAGATAAACAAATTGTGTGTTGTGTGCTTTTTAAATGTCACAGGATTGTTCTGATTGCTAAAAAAAATTAATGGTAATCTCACTCAACACTAAGAAAATCCATACTGAGAATAAATTTACCTATAACAAATATGTTTTCCTAAGGAAGAGATTGTCCAGTCAAACTAAAAGAAATGAGGGTAGTGAGATAGAATGAAAAAATATTTGAGGGGTATTTCTATTTCCTCTAGGGACTATTCTGGGGAGAATGGAAGAAAGTAGAAGGAAAGATTAGGAAGCTACTTACTTGGATACCTGGTTGAGATTTGCCTCTAAAAATTCTCCAGACTCTGAATTTTTTCCTAAAATGGTTATATTAAGACTTACAGGATGTAATAGGTAACTATAAAAAAATATTTTGTGTTCAAGAAACTATGAGGTTAAACAGCTATCTTGACTGATTGATTCGTGAAAATTTTTAACATCAATTATACATTGCGAAAATCAAGCTGAGAAAATACGTGCTTTTGCCCAAGGATTCAACAGAATATCAGATACACAGTTATAAAGACATTACCTTAGAAAAGTGGAAAGTGCAGCACATTAAACAGACTTAGGGAACCAGCTGCATACTGATGGTAAGGCAGAAAGTAAAGAGTACTAAAATTAAGAGATATTTTAACATCACAGGAAATAAGTTGGTGGGCTCAAGAAGAAAAATGTCCTTTATGATCACTCATGAATCTCTGCCAAGATGATTTAAAGTCAACCATTAAATCTTAAGGTAAAAGGTCCAGTGGTACATGCCTGTAATGGTGGTACATGCCTGTAATCCTAGTTACTTGGGAAGCTAAGGCAGGAAAATAGCAAGTTCAAGGCCAGCCCGGGCAACTTAGCACGATCTTGTCTCAGGATAAAAACGGCAGGGGATGTGGCTCAACAGTAGAACACCTCTGGTTTCAATCCCTAGTACTGTGCGAAAAACAGCGTAACTACAACAACTGTTTTATATATATACACATACACACACACACACACGTATGTGTATCTACTATAAAAGATTGCTGAAAAAAAAATTAAAGACAACCTAAAGAAAACATATCCTACATTTAAGAATTAGAAGACTTAACAGACCGGAATGATAATCAAGATAAACTAGACTCAAGTCAGGTGCAGTGGCACATGCCTTGAATCTCAGAGGCTCCTAAGGCTGAAGCAGGAGGATCAAAACTTTGAGATGAGCCTCGGCAATTTAGCAAGGCCCTAAGAAATTTGGCCAGACCCTGTCTCAAAAAAAATAAAAAATAAAAAAAGGGTTGGGAATGTGACTCAGTGGTTAAACACCCCTGGGTTCAATTCCTAGTACCCCCCCTCAAAAAAAGAAAAGAAATTATAGATTCAATGCAATCCCTATGAAAATCTTATTTGTCTTTTGTGTAGAAATTGACAAGCTTATCTTAAAGTTCATATGGAAATGCAAGGAACCCAAAGGCCAAAACAATCTTGGGAAAGAAAAAGTTGGAAAACTCACAATTCCTGATTTCAAAAGCTAGAGTAATCAAGAGAGCATAGTACTAATATAGAGATCTGATATGAATGGAATAGACTGGAGACTCTGAAAATAAACAATGACAAATTGTTACTAAAAAAGATGTCAAGATAATTCACTAGAGGAAAACCCCAACATTCTCACCAAATGCTGTTGGAATAACTAGATATCTCTATGTAGAAGAATGAAATCAGAGCTGGTTGTGGTGTTGCATGCCTGTAATGACAGCAGCTCAGGAAGCTGAGGCAGGAAGATCCCAAATTCAAAGCCAGCCTCAGAAATTTAGCAAGGTCCTAAAAACAGTTCAGTGAGACCCTGTCTCCAAATAAAGTATTAAAAAGAACTGGGGATATGGCTCAGTGGCTAAGCACCCCTGGATTCAATCCCTGGTACCAAAAAAAAAAAAAAAAAAGAATGAAATCAGAACATTTCCTAAGCCACACACAAAAATTAACTCAAAATGAAAAGTAATAAATCTTTGTGATCTTATATTAGGCAATGGTTTCCTAAATGACACCTAACGCACAAGCAACCAAAGAAAAACAAATTGGACTACACAAAATTTAAAATTTTTGTGCTTCAAAGAGCACTGTCAAGAAGTAAAAAAGAACCCACAGGAGAGAATATTTGCAAATCCTTTATCTGATACGGAACTGTATTTAAACAAAGAACTATTATAAGTCAATAATAGAGAGGCAATACAATTTTAAAATGGGCAAAGGGGTCTCGATAGACGTTTCTCCAAATAAGAAATAGAAAAGGCCAACAAGTGCATGAAAGATGCTCAACATCATTAAGTCATTAGAGAGGTGGAAATCAACACCACTTCATACCCACTAGAAAGGCTATAATCAAAACCAGAACATAACAACTGTTGGCAAGGATGCAAAGAAACTGGAACCTTCATTTACTGCTACTGGGAATGTAAAATGGTGCAGCCACTTGAGAAAACATTCTGTCAGGTCTTCATAATGTTAAACATAGTTACTACCTGACCCAGCAATTTTACTTCCAACACACCCAAGAGCAAGAAAAACATGTTCACACAATCTGTACATAAACATGCATAGCTGCAGGATTCAAACAGCCCAAACCAACCTAAATGTCCATTAACTGTCAAATGTATACAGTGGTACATAATATAATGGAATATTACTCACCCATAAGATGGGATGGAGTTCTGATATATAAAACATGAATGAACCCTGAAAATATGCTAAGTTAAAGGAGTCAGACACAAAAAGTCATATATTGTATGATCCCACTTAAATGAATTCTGCAAGATAGGCAAATCTATATAGAGAAAATAGAGTAGTGGTTTCCATAGAATAAAAGGAAGGAGACCAGAGAGGGAAAAATGGAGAATGACTACTGCAAGTCTAGGGTTTCTTTTAAGGGTGATAAAAATGTTCTAAAATTGATTATGGTGAGGATAGCAGAATTCTTTGAATATATTAAAAACCACTGAATTGAATACTTTAAAGGAATGAGTTGTATGGTATAGGAATTATTCTCAAGAGACACTAAAAAAAAATCCAGTTGTATTTACTGTCCTTTCAATAAGCTCTATGAAGGCAGGGACTTTGTTTTGTTCACCATGTAGAATTCAGCACACAGAACAATACCTAGCACACAATAGGCACTAAATTATAATTACTGAATGAAAAAATCTATATATTTAAAAACCTACAAAATTAACCCAATCTATTTTAACATCTGTCTTCCTGTTTACTTCCTGACTTTCAAAACATACCAGTCTTCAGCTGTCATTCCCTGCACTATGCCAGATTATTCAGTTTTCATTTTAATTAACCAGGCTGCTACAGCTGAACAGTTTACCCTTCCTAGAAGATATAATCCACCCCTTTGCTATTAAGTTCCCAAACAGTCTCTAAATTTTCCTCCTTTCTCCATCACTGTATATGTTTACACATATGGCTACTGAGACTAAAACTGAATAAAATTTGAAATTTAGTTCTTCAGTTCCATTCTAAGCACTATATAGCCGGATGTGGTCAATAGCTACCACATGATGTCATAGCTACCACACACATCAAATATTTCCATCCTTGCAGATAGTTCTATTTGACAGGGCTACTCCAGGTATAATCAACTATTAGATATCTACAATGTATTTTTTCATGGGCATCTCAAATTCCAATGTGTCCAAATCATCTTTTATCTCTTCGCCCTCCACTTTTATTTTTTCTCATCCCAATTCCACTTCCATATCACCTTTTTTATATTTCCTATACTATTAAATGGCACTATTTACTCAGTCACCATATCAAAAGTCTCAAGTCACCCTGAATTCCTTCTCTCCTTGACCCAGATCTAAACAGTTACCCATTCTTAAAGGTTTTCCTCCACTGTAAAATTTCTCTTCTATTTCTATTGCTCATATCTGGTTCAAGCCCTTATCACTGCTCACCTGAATAACTGCATGAGTCAACAAGCCTTCCTGTCTCTAGCCTCCAATTTCTTCTAATGTATAAATCTGGCCATGTACTTCGTGCCCAATATTTTTTGGTACTACTGCTCTTGGGAATACATGTGAAGCCCTGAATGCCATCATGCCTCCATTATCAAACCTGTTGTAACTAGCTCTTCCTTGAACTTCACCTCCCCTAGCATGCAACACTATTTCCTCTACTGGAATACTACTACTCCCTGCCCTAGCTGCTATTCATCTTTTGAGACTTTAGCTTTATCACCCATTTGAAAGTTTTTCTGAACCTGTCGGAGTAAGTGAACAGATTAAGCAGCAAACTTCTTTGTGCTTCCTCTTTCCCCAAATGAACACTACAGACTTCCGCCTGGGTACTTACCTGTATTTGTTTACACGTTGATTTTTTTACTCTTAGACTTTGAGCTTACTAAGGAGGGAAAGACTTTATCTGCTTCATCTTTATTAACCCAGCAAAATTCAAATGTTTATTATATAAATGTACCCCTTTCTCAGAATGCTTTTTAAATGCATTAAATAAAATGCATAGGATTACAAAGAAACCAAATTTATAATATGCAATTCTAAAATATTTTAAAATTTAATACAATAATGCATCTGTCCCCTTGTTAAAACATTAGGATAAGGTATAACAGCAATCATGATGAGCAAAAATGGATTAACATATTTCCAATTATAAGTTAACAGATGTTAAAATATTTGTGATCTCTTTTAATTATAAACACTGCTAACACAATAAGAACTGCTCAATTTGTTAGACATTAGTGAAAATAAACATGTGACTTTTCCCCCAAAAGCATATTCACACACTCCTACAACTCCTTGTTAATTTTTGACTTAATGAAATAAATAGAAATATCAAGGAAGACCCTATGAATAAGAAGATATGTCTACACCAAATTCATGTTATTGACTATGTTTCCTTTTCTTTCCTTCTTTTTTGGTACTGGGGACTGAACCCAGAGGTGCTTTACCACTGAGCAACATCTCCAACCCACTTTTTGAGACAGGCTCTGGCTAAGTTGTTGAGGCTGCTTTTGAATTTGTGATCCTCCTAAGCTGCTAGGATTACAGAGCATGTGCCACTGCACCTGGTTTTACTTTCCTTTTTAACATTTTGACTTCTGTTAAAATTTCATTTTATTTTAGACTTGATAGAACATTAAATAAGACTTCAGGAACAAATCTATATAATGTGTACATATTTGACATTCCATTATGTACATGCTGGGGTGATGTTAAAAGAGGAAGATGATGTGGAAGCTAGAGAAGAAAAATGAAAAAGAAAAAAAAAAAAAAAAAAAAGGTGGGGGAATCTCATGAAAATCAAAGGGACAGTTAGTAGACCAGAAGGTCAGAGGAAGGGAGAGAGGGATAAAGTGCAAGGTAGTGATACTGGTCAAATTATACTGTTATATTAAGCATGTAAGAATACTTAACAAATCCCACCATTACATACAACTATAATGCATCAATAAAAAATGTAGGGGGGAAAAAAGTTCCTGCCCAGTGACAAAAGGGAAAAAAAGTGAGAGAGAAGAGTGATTGATACCCTGTCATCCTCACCCTGAGACCAGACTCATTATGGCAATAGCTATACATGACAGACCAAAGCACTCATACTAGTACTGAAAATGTTTATTTTATAACAACTACCCATTTAAGAACTGTGATACATATGAGCACATACCTGTAATAACTCCAGGGTCATGGGAATATTCTTGAGCTCTTTCAGCAAATCCAACGCTCCAGCCTATAAAATAGAATAATTTTATATTAAATTCCCATAACACTGAAGCAGGGACAAGCCAACTAAATCAATCATAATGGCTCATTTATTCATGTGACAACAAAGATACACATATGCATAAACACTTATACAGTGTCTCTCAAATAGGGGTTGAAACTCATCAGAAGATCATAAAATCCACTTATGGATCATAAGTTCTAACCAGTACTTTTGAAGTAAATCAGATGTACTGTTTTGTGAAAGTATTTGTTAATATGTATATTCTGAATAGAAACATAAAATGTCCATGGAGAACACCTGCCTGAGAAAGGAACTAACCCTGAGAAAGTGGGAATGAGGTCCGAAGATGCTGCAGCCCCTCTATCATTCACTCACGTACACAGAGAGTACCAAAAGGCATCTCTGCTAGAATTTTTATTAGGTTTTTCTGTATCTCACCGTCTATCAGTCTGTCACAAGAACACACTGTTTACCTGGTTCCTGCATAGCAGACAGGAGTTGAATCTAAAAAAAATTCAGAATTCAGATCTATGTTAAGCCTATAATCCTCCCCACTGCCAATTCTCATCTGGAGTCAAATGCTTTACCAGATAGATGATAAAGAGGGAACAAATAAAAGACTCATGGTAGAATTACAGTAAGCACCTAAAGTTAAAAGAGGAATAAAATTAGATGAGAACCAACAGCATCACCTATAGTTTTTGGCCAAACATTTCAATTGGATACTCATTATCATTACTCATGTAATCTCATACATGCACTTAATTAGATTTCACTTAGAGTAATATGTACTTAATGTATTATATTTAGACACATCATCTACCAGCAATAGAGGAAAAACTATTAAATTATGATACAATAGTTTCTCATAACTTTTTTAAACTTTGCTTATTGAAAGAATTTCTTAGACTTGCAATTTTTAATCATGTCACTTTTTATATATGTAAAATAAAAAATAAGCAAAACAAACTGAAAAAGTATTAATAAAACGACTTCACATTCAGAATTAGGTGCTTATGAATCCTTTTTTTTTGGACTCAGATTCAACAATATCTGTTTCTAGCCCCCAAAGAGTTGTATCAAAAATACTAGGAATTCATAAAAGAATGCATAAAAGAACTAAACATCATTAGCTCCCAGGCTGCCTTTGTAATACACAGAGCAACTTTTCACTTCTACTGCTGTTCACAACCATTTAGTCCCTCAGGGTTCAAGAGTGCTTCACTAATGTCTCTCAGATTTTCTTCTAAGCCAATGACATCCATTCCACAAGTTTTGAGGCTGGGTTTAACGATCTGCTTGTGAAAGTACGTCACAACTGTCATCTGGTCAACAATACTGGTAATATCTTGCTTTTTGAAATAACTAAAACCTGAAAACTAGGTACCTTACAAATCAACAAAACACAGCATATCCCAGGAAAATAAAAAGTCCCGGAGCAGGACCCTCACTACACACCCTAGAGGAATAGACAAGAACTTTCATAATACCCTCTTTCCTAAATAAAAATCAAATAAAGGCTTCCAGCTATGTAAATGTTCCATATGAAGCTGACTCACATTAGATCTCACCTTCCAGAATAAAATAGCAATAATTTTTCTACTGGCAACAAAAATAAAGGTCATTTTATTTCATTTATTTTTCTTTTTGTGTGGTGTGACGGATTAAACCTCAGGGCCTTGAACATGCTGGGCAAGCACTCTGCCAGTGACAATAAATCTCCTGCCTCCTTTTATTTTATTGTATTGTTATTTTGAGACAGGTTCTCACTAAGTTGCCCAAGCTGACTCCAACTTGCAATCCTCCTGCTTCAGCCTCCCAAATAGCTGAGATTACAGATATGTACCACAGCACTCGGCTAGATCATTTTAAACTTAATTCAGTACTTCATAAATAAAATTTTAAGTTCAATAGAAATTACAAAACAGGTTACTACAAAGGGTTTTAATAACTCACTGTTTCCAGATACTTTCTAATCTTAACATGCTATAATTGTTTTTATTCAGAGGCATTGAAAAACTTTAGAGAAGAAAACTAACATCAACTTGTAATTTATTATTAAACAATAATTTCTACAGCATTACATTTGGGGGAGCAAATGAGGTCTTCAATTGCTTATTTGCAAATCTCAAAACCAAAAACCTTCAAAAACCAAGAAGTTATAGATTTCTCACAGGTTTTTAATAACTTGTTTGGTAGCAAAACTTTATCTCCACAGATAAAAGTTATCCCATTTAATGTAAGAGTACTGCATTTCACTATGGAAATGCTAATATCTGATTACTAAAAACTATCCAGATTCTACTGAGGGTGCTCCATAATGATGATATATCATATTATTTTATAAAATCTGAAAAATTTGGAATTCCTTAATATATTAGACCTCAAGGGCTTTAACAGATGTGGACCTGTATCTTTTACCTACCATGGGCATTACTTCTACCCACATCTCTATTGACTTTCTGATCCATTTCTGACTACAAAATAAATTAGAAAGGAAGAAAAAATCGTACTTCTAGGATTTTCTTAAAAAGGAGTGTCTCTCCTGAGGCTTATATAATGCCATCCGGCATACATAAAGCTGATTCTTCTAATACATCAGCAATGTGACATATGGTTTAGGTTGTTTGCCAAGAAGAAGCAATAGATTTGCATTAATTTCATTACCTTCCTTTGTATTCAGACTTCTTTAGTGAAATTAGTTTAAGAGATACAGGTTTTGGCAATGAGAAAAAAGTAACATTAACACTGATGGGATTAAAAAACTACGATCCTTTCCTCATAATTACACTATTTTCTAACCAAGTGAGACAACATTTTAGTGCTAAAGATGGAGCTCAAATGTAGAAAGTTTGCCCAGCATGCACAAGGCCCTGGGTTCAATTCCTAATACAAATAATAATAATAATTCACTTAAGTTTCTTTAAGAAACAACTATGATGATCTGAATGAGTGCAACCGGCAAAAAGCAGATGATTACTGACATTAATCTAGTGACAACAACCTTTGGTGTTAATTGTATGCCCAGTGGTGTGCAAACTACTTTACATGTATTATTTCATTCCACCTTCACATTACACACTATGAACACAGGAAATCTAGTATCTTTATTTTGCAGACTAAAAAAAAGAACCGAAAAATGTTAAGAAACTTGAACAGGTCATATGATTACTAACTAGAAAAGGTGAGACTGACTCATTTCTGTCAAATTATACTCTATTGCCTCTCAACAAATACTCATTAACACTATGTACAAAGCTCTGTTTTGTGCCAAGGATATAGCAGTGCACAAGACTGAAACTTTTTCTGACTTCAGGGAATTTTATTTTATTTTGGTGCTGGGGTTTGAACCCAGGGCCTGACACTCTACCACTGAGCTATTATACCCGCACTGCCAGGAGATTTTAAAATGAACAGAAATCTTTGACCATCTACTTCAAATTCTCCATTATACAGAAAGAAAAGGAAACTAAACCCAGAAATGGCCAACATCACGCCTGTGAGTAGTATATAGCAAGTACAAAAACTATAGTCCTCTGACTCTCACATCACCACTCTTTCCATTCTACTAGTCCACCAGTAGCTATGCTGCTCTGTGAACTCAAGTGAACATTACCAAATAAGAAGCTGCATTCTATGCTTTCCCAATCATCACTTGCCTCCAAATGTCAAGCTGATTATATTGCAACATCTCCAATAGATAATGATGCAAGAGAAAGAAAGATTTGACTCTATAACTTCCAAAGTTATATTTAGTTCACAGTACTGGCTGAAAACTAAACTATAGCTATCACACTCTTTTATTACGTTGTGGGTGCTCCTTTTAATAGAAATAAGTGTTTTTACAAAACACAAAACACAGTATTCAAATATGTACTGAGTGCCCAGAATGTACAAGACTATAAGATACAAACATTTCTCTCAAGGAGATATAAAAAGGAAATGAGAGGCCTTAACAAGTGAGAACATGACTATATAGAGATTCAAATCCATGCTCTTGTTTCCTAATTTTATGATCCTGGGAACATTACTTGTCCTTTTTAAGTTTCAACTTCTTCATAAGCATAACACACTGACATGAGTATGTGAAATGGTCAAATGAGGTAACAGATGAAGTATCAAAATGGAGAGAGCCCTGACATATAAATACCACAGTGGTATTTATCACCCAAGTGCTGTAGAGCAGGCCTGTACTCCCAGTTACTCAGGAGGCTGAAGAAGAAGGATCACAAATTAGAGGCCAGCTTCAGCAACTTAGGGAGACCTTATCTCAAGTAAAAAACAAAAGGTACTGGGTTCAATCTCCAGTATCCCCACCCCCCGCCACACACACACACACACACACACACACACACACACTCAAAACTGTCAGTATATTGGAGTACTATTCAACAACAACAAAAAAGAAATCATATTAGCCTTCAAGACATAAAAAATGTATACACACACACACACTAAGTGAAAGAAGCCAGTCACTGATATGAAATTTCCAGAACAGGCAAATACCTAGAAACAGAAAGTATACAGTGGTTCTTACCAGAGTTTTAACTTCCTAAACTCTAATTTTTGGGATGGGAATAATACTTAACTTGCAAAGCTGTCTGAGCAATAAAGAAGCTAAAAGATAAGAACTGTATTTGGCAGAATACCTGGCTGAGTAACAGCACAAAAAATGGTATTTTTATTTTTATCTAAGTGTGACATCTACAGTTCTATCAAAACAAAATGATATCCAAACAGCACTTAAATTTGTCAAGTGAGATAACAACTATTACTCTTCAAGCAAAGTTTCCTCTCATCATATAAAAATACAAAATGTAACACATGAGAAAAAATTCACATACCACAGGGGGGGTAAAAATCTTCCTTAATTCTACAACCCCCCAATTTCTGAACATTTAGAAAGCTATCTGTGGGTTGATTTCATACTTCAGGGAGAGGGAAGGAGTGTGTTTCTGACCTTTCTCTTTATTTCATCAGCCTGTCTGAATTTCTAAAGGATAGACAGGAAAATGAAAGAGAAACAAAAAAAAAAAATTTTTTAAGCCAATTTTACCTTTCATTGGGGGAGGGGGACAAGTTCTCATACTGGTTAAGTTTTGAACTATCAGAAAACTTATTTGATATGAAAAATTGGACTTGAAGATTACCTGGAGTTTATCCTTATTCTCTCCCAGATGTATTACTAGAGATCAATTTGAGATCTGAAGATAAATAATACTTCTCTTCTTCATACTTGTCTACTAAGAAACTACTCATTTTAAGAAACATATTCTTACAAAGAAAGGGAAGAAAGAAAAACAAATGCGTAATGTATTAAGCGATTAAAGGATACACATGTAGTCTGAATTAAGAGAAAAAAATCATGCAATTTTCCCCCTATGAAAGCTTCTACTGTGGGAATCTTGAGAACTCCAGGAAGAGAGGAAATTTCCCAATTTCAAAATTTCAAAATAACAGATTGTTAAATCTATCAAATAACCAGAATTCACTTGCAGTGAAGAATAAAACAGGCTGAATCAATTTTTAAAAAAATGGCACAGGTAATATTTGGAACAGAAAACAAACAGGAAATACTTTAAAAGGCCAAATTTGCAAATACAGATTACCAAGGCATGAAATAAAATGCTGGGTAATGCACCTGTTGAAGGAAAAAAGAGGAACAGAGGATGTTTGAAATCTTGAATATTAGTGATAACACCAATTCCTAATCTGTTGGTGATGCGGAAAGCACGCTAACAGCAGAAAACCTGGTCCCTGGCTTAATCCAAACTTCACAGTACTTAATTTAAATAGGAGCACTTAATATCTGACTCAGTTTCTTAAACTTATGTACCTTATGTACCCACAGCTGTGTTATGAATCACAAAGGAATTTTGCACAGATGGTCTGCAACTCGAAAGTGCTGTGCGATTCAGAGCATCCCTTTTCTATTTCACAATATTTTGACATGGAGTTTATCTCAAAAGTGAGAGAAAATTATTTCAGGTATATCCACAGTGAAAATGTGCTGAGCAAGGAGAAACACATTCAGGTGAAGACAATCAGGAAAGTTTAGCTAAAAGATGACTCTGAAGCCAAGGGATTGAAAGTGGTACACAGAGGTGAACAAAAAAGTAGAAACTGGTCGTATGACGATCTCACACACCCTAGAAGAGAACAGGTTCACATTAACACATATCAGTAAAACAAGATAGTGGTTATTAACCGTAAGCCACTCAGAAAGTGCCCAAAAATATTTGTCCTGATCCATTGACCAGCAGCACCCTGGTTAGTGTGTGAGCTTTAATCACACCTCTTTTGTACGCCAAGATCCACTTTTTAAAAAAATGTTTAGCCACTTGCATGAGACCGGCATGTTTTACCTTTTTAATTGCTAAACAAGCCTGTAACGTAGTTTCGATAACCAAATACGTTTAACTTTCTTCAAAAGTAAGATCCTAGAGACTTACATTTTACCACCTAATGTCTAAAACCGATCAGAAACCTCTATTTGATGCAATTTCTAGTGATTAACCACCGATCCGCGCAGAGTGTACTCTTCCAAACAGTGAGAGCTTTCTTGACTCTTCGATTCTTATACAGCATAAATGAGGTTTTAGTACCACTAAAGTTCAAAATCGGAGAAAAATGTGCCCTAATTCCCAACTCGATCCGGCTCTTTGCGCTGTACCAACAAGGAGGGACCAAGAACCGGCCTAAACGCCGGTGGCCGCGGGACCCGCGCGCCCTCGCCATGACGCCTCTCCGAGCACTCCGGCGCGGCTGGAGCCGGCTGCGGCGCGGGAGGATCCAGGTCCGGGTGTGGAGGGTCAGGGGAGCCCTCAGGGCCTCGGCCCGGCCGACGCGGCCTCCCTCCCAGCCCGCGCCCCGTGGCGCTCACCGCGTTCTTCTTCTGCACCATCTTGTCCATCTTCTTGGCAATACGAACCACCTCATCCTCCATGGCTCCGGCAGGTCTTCCCCACGCCCAACCCGCTGGGGACGGGAAGCGGGCGAAGCTGGCTCTAAGGAAATCGCAAGAAACGAGCTCGACGACCGTCGAACCCCTCCACAGCAGGCCGGGCCTAGGCCCTACCTCAAACACCAGCCCGGCGACGGCGGCGGCGGCGGCGTCCAAGGCTCCTCCCCCGAAGACAGCGCCGGTCGAACTGGGCGCGCGCCGTGCAGGCACTACCAATCGCCCGCCGATATCTGAGAAGGGGCGGGACGAGCTGACTCCCGCCAGGCAGGCGTCAATCCAGGCGCCAGGAAAAGGGCGGCGAGCTAGTCACTCCGCCTGGCTCCCGCCAGTAAGTCCTGAAAGGCGGAGCGTCTTGTCACCGCCTTGGGCTCTGTCTCCGCCTCCTCACCGAGCGAGGGTTACACCATCCCGCCCCTCCAGGCATTCTGTAATGGAAGAAACCACCCAGGCCCCGGTGTCTCCAAACGGAGGACAGTTCTTAGAAAGGAACTTTGGCGGGCTTTAAAGTTTGTTAGGACCGGAGCACTTCCTCCAAGGTAGACGGCTGTCGGGAAAAACACTCCCTTCGTACCCCACTACTGCACGCGATGGTTTAAAACGTTTCATAAACGTTTCATCTTTTCACAGTTACAACGTTCGTAAACTGAGACCCAATTTTGAAAAATAGCATATTGAATATAGTTGAATAATAATTGATAGGAGTCTGATCAAAGAAATTAGGGCCTCTCTCATCTACTTATGGAAATTGACATCTGTAAGGGTTAAGACAAAAAGCCAAGGTAGAAAAGTGACAGGCATGTTGCTAAAGTGGAGCTTATAGGCTTCTTCAAAAGGCCTTGGCCTAATTATACCTTTTACAACCAACCCGTGCTATTTGCAGTCATAATCCCACTCGAAGTTTAATTACATTCATCGAAATCTACCGACTAATAATATTCTTTATAGACCAACAAAACAGATTTTTCCTAATTCTGATTCACTCCGGGTGTGGGCGGGGCAGACTAGAATCCTTTGAACCATTTCTCTCTTTGTTGATTTTATTTTTTAAATTGTTTTTTACTATTGACTTCCAACTTAAATTGTGGAAAGAATATGAGAAGTATTTGGTTCTAAGGTATTTATTGGATTTGTCCCAACAATTTTTATAATCTGCAACCACTACCATTTCATATAAATGGAATCAAACAATGTCACCTTTTCTAACTGGCTTTTTTCTCTTAGCATAATGTTTTCAAGGTTTACCTACACTGCAGCATGTATCCATATTTTATTCCTTTCTATGACTCAATAATATTGCATTATTTGTATATACCATGTTTTGTTTGTTAAATTAGTGGACTTCTGAGTTGCTTGTACCCAGATTTCATGCACATTTTCACTCTTGTAAATAATGCTATTATGAACATTCCCATACAATGTTTTGTATGAACATCTGTTTTCACTCCTAGGGAACATGTACCTAGAAGTGGCACATATGCTGGGTACGTATGTACCCACAATACCTATGAAATGCTGGGTCATATTGTAATCTATATTTAAATTTAAAGAATCGTCAATCTGCTGTTCACAGCAGGTGCACATTTCAAATCCCCACTAGCAATGTATTAAAGTTCTAATTACTTCACATCTTGTCAACAAGTGGTTTTGTCCTTTTTTTTAAATTGTAACCATCCTAGTAGGCAGAAAGTGGTATCTGATTTTAATTTGATTTATATTTCCCTAATGATTTATGATGTTTGGCAAATTTTCATGTATTTGTTTGCCACTTGTTTATATTCTTTGCCTAAGTCCTAACTGGATTCTCATTTTCTTATTGAGTTGGAACAGTTCTTTTTATATTTTGAACACTAGATAATATGATTTGCAAACATTGTTCCCATTCTGTGAATTTTTAAAAAATTCTCTTGATAGTGACCTTTCTTGTATTAACCTTTCCAATTTTATCAAAGTCCAATTCATCTATTTTCTTTTGTTACCTGTGCTCTCTCTTGGTATCAAATCTCAGAAACAATTAGAGATCATGAAGATTAATCATTGCCATTTTAGTGATATTAAAACTTTCAATCATTTTATTTATTTATATACTTTTTTTTTTGCAGTGCTGGGGATTGAACCCAGGGCCTTGTGCTTGTGAGGCAAGCACTCTACCAACTGAGCGATATCCCCAACCCAAAACTTCCAATCATTTTAAATGGAATGTCTTTCCATTTGTTGAAATCTAATCTGACTTTCAGACTTTTTTGTAATTTTCAGTGAACAACTTTTATACTGACTAAATTTATTCCTAAATATTTTATCTTTTGGAATGCTATTATAAATGGAATTATTTTCTAGTTTTCCTTTCAAATTGTTCATTGCTAGTGTATACAAATACAACTGATATTTTTGTGTTGATGTTTTATCCTTCAAATTGTTTTTTTGTTTTTGTTTTGGTACTGAAGATTGAACCCAGTTGTGCTATACCACTGAGCTACATACCCATCCCTTTTTATTTTTATTTATTTTTATATTTTGATACTGGGGAGTGAACCCGGGGGCTCTTTACCACTGAGCTACATTCCCAATCCTTTTTATTTTTTACTTTTTTATTTTGAGACAGGATCTCACTAAGTTGCTGAGGCTGACTACCAACTGTAATCCTCCTGCCTCAGACACCTGTGTTTTGGTTTACAGGCATGTACGACCATACCCAGAAAAGAAAAATAAAACTTTTTGCTTTTACAGCAATTTTTTATTTGCAATACATTTTGTCTTTTACTTGTGTAGTCACTCCAGCTCTCTTTTAGTTGCTATTTTCATGGAACATCTTTTTTCTATTCTTCTACTTTTAATTTATTTGTATCTTTAGATCTAAAGTGTGTCTCTTGTAGACATCATATAGTTTAATCTCTTTTTTTAAAAAATCAATTTTTACCAATCTCTGCCTTTCAATTGAATAGTTTATTCCTGTTATGGGCTAAGTGTTTGGGTTCTCACCCCCCAAATTTGTATGCTGAAGTCCTACCCCTCAATTCGATAGTATTTGGAGATGGGGACTGGAGTTAATTAGGTTTTGATTAGGTAATCAGAATGGGACCATCACGATGGGATTAGTGCGCTTATAAGAAAACAAAGAGAGAGAGATCTCTCCATAAGCACACATGAAGAAAGGCGACACGGATACATAGTGAAAAGGAGGTTGTCTACAAGACAGGAAGTAGGTCCTCAATAGATGCTAAATCTACCTATGCCTTGGACTCCAGAACTGTGAGAAACAAATTTCTGTTGACTTACCCAGAGTAGTATATTTTGTTATAGCAGCCCAAGTAGACTAAGACAAATCTACCTAACGTGATTGTTAATACAGGCTTCTGCCATTTTGCTCATTGTTTTCTTAATGTCATATACATATTATATGTTATATTATAGATATATAAATTTTTTTGGTCCTCAGTTGCTTCTACTTCTTCCTTTTTTCTGATTCAGTTTTAGTAGTATACCATTTTATTCCTTTCTCATTTCCTTTTATGAATATTTTTAAGTTCCTTTCTTAGTGGTCACCATGAGAATTATGATTAACATTAAATTTATAATAATTTTAAATAATACGTTTAATTTTAATAATATGAAAATACTCCACTCCTATACATTTCCATACTTCCTGTTTTGTGTAGTCTCAAATTGTCACAAATTAAATATCTATACAATGTTTGTATGTCAACAGATTTATAACTAATGTTGTATGCATTTTGTTTTAAATTGCATAGATTAAAAAAAAAAGAGTAGTCACAAGTCAAAAATATAATGCTGACACGTATTTTTCCCTGTGTAGTTACCTTTCGGTGTTCTTTTTATGGCTCAAGTTACTGCTAGTTTCCTTTTTACTTCAGACTGAAGGACTCCTTCAGCATTTCTTGAATGACAGGTCTGTTAGCAATGAAATCCTTTAGCTTTTTTCAGTCTGTAAATATCCTAATTTTTCTTTAATTTTGAAGAACAGTATTGCTGTATAGAATTGTTCATTAATATATTTTTTTTCTTTCAGAACTTTATATATCATCTCATTGTTTTGTGGCCTCTGTGGTTTTTACTGAGAATATTATTGAGGGATCCTTGTATATGATTAGTTGCCTTATTTGTACTGCTTTCAAGCTTCTCTTTTTATCTTTCATTAGTTTTACTACAAGTGGCTTATTGTGGATAAATTTCAGTTTATTCTCCTTGAAATTCAATGCGGTTCTTGCATGTGTAGATTCATATCTTTCATCAAATTTAGGGTTTTAGGCACCATTATTTCTTCAAATATTCTTTCCGTTCCCCCTCTTTTCTGTCTCCTTCTCAGACTCCCATTATGTGTATGTTGATACACTTCATTGTGTCCCCAAAGTTTCTTAGGCTCTGTTCATTTTCCTTTTTTCTTTCTGTTCCTTAGACTGGATAATTTCAATTGTCCTGTCTTTAAGTCTGCTGATTCTTTCTTCTGCCTTTTCAAATTGACTGTTGAACTCTTCTAGTGAATTTTTCATTTCACATATTTTTCGTTTTAGCCCTCAATGTCTATTTGGTTCCTTTTCATAATTTTATCTCTCTATTGACATTCTCTAGATATTGAGTATCAGATAAGATTTCTTGTTTCTTGGTATGTTTTAGTTAGCTATCATCACTGTGACCAAAATACCTGAGAACAACAAATTAAAGAAGGAAAAGTTATTTTGACTCATGGTTTCAGAGTTTCAGTCCAGGGTCAGTGTGATTTCATTGCTCTGGGGCTCATGTGAGGCAGAATATCATGATGGGAAATTGTGACGAAGGAGGAACAGTACTCTGCTTATTGCAGCCAGGCAGCAGAGAGAAATGGGAAGGGAAAGGAGCAGAACAGAAGATGAGCCCTTGTAGGAACCCCCATCTTTTCTTTAAAAGATGAATAATACATTGAGATATTGTTCTCCTGATTTCTTTTGTTTATGGATTCCTTTAGTTCATTGAGGCATATTTAAGACTGTTGATTTAACGTCTCCGCCTAGTAAATTCAGTGGCTGAATTTCCTGAGGGAAAATTTAAAATATTTTTTTCTCTGTCAACAGGCCATATTTCTTGTCTTTTTGAAAAATATGCTTTGTATTTTTTGTTGAAAATGGACATTTTGAATATTATAATTTAACCCTGGAAGAGATTGCTGGTTGTTAAGGGGTATAGTTGGTGGGCTTTTTTTTAGTTTGATTGTTTTCTAATCTCTTTTTATAAGTTTAGTATTGTCATGCATGGTTACTGACATCTCTATTTTGTTACCTTAATGTCCAGCTAGTGATTCATTCAGCAGAAGCTGAGTACAGGACGGTGCACCTGTAGTCCCAGCTACTGGGGAGGCTTGATCCCAGAAGCTTGAGACCAAACATAGCAAGACACCACCTCCAAAAAAAAAAAACAATGGCTGGGCACGGTGGCACATGCCTGTAATCCCAGCACTTGGGAGGCTGAGGCAGGAGGATTGCAAGTTCAAAGCCAGCCTCAGCAATTTAGCAAGGCCCTAAGCAACTCAGTGACACCCTGTCTCTAAATAAAATACAAAATAGGTCTGGGGATGTGGCTCAATGGTGGAGTGCCCCTGGGTCAATCCCCAGTACCAAAACAACAACAACAAAAAAATGATTTGGCGGGATGTTTCATTTCCTTAAATGCCCAGAGCAATCATCATCATCTCCCAGGCTCTGTAGTTGTTCTTTGTATTGGGGCATGTCTTTAATACTCACACTGGTCAGTTTACAACTCTGCCTTCACCTTCATGTCTTGCTTGTCCAGGACTTCAAGTTCAGCCAGTAAAGAGTGCTTAGGGCTTTCTCACATCTTTTCTGAGTATGTGCCCTACCTAGATGGGCACATAGCCGTCTAGATTTCCAGAAATATGTGGAAACTTTTCAAAGCCTTTATTCCCCAAAGCATCTCACTCCTGAGCCTCTCTTCCCAGGCTTTTTGATGTGTTTATTGCTTACTCCAATTTATATCCTTTGCCGCAAATGGTAGTGATTGGCTCATTTGTCTTTATTTTTTGACCAACATTGTCTTGAGAAGCCACTTTTACACCCTGAGAGTTCTGAGTTAGATGACATGAAGACATATCCTTTGTGTTAGTCTTTCAAGAACACACCTGAGAGACAGTCACGATTCTTTGAAATCATCTGCTTTGCTTCCTCTGATACCTGGAAACCATACTAGGAATGTGCTCCACCATCTTCAAGAGCATCACTATGCCTAAGGAGGTGGCAATTAAGCAAAGCTAATTTAAAATGGTACAGAGCTTTCCTATTTGGTTTCAATCAACTTAATTAGCATTTGCTTGGTTGCAACTGTTTTCCACAGTTGCATATGATTGACTTTGTGGTCTTCTTGGTGTTTCTGTGAGGCAACAGGCTCTTGGAATTCCCTACACATCCTTGTCCACTGATGTCATGATCATTTTTATTTGCACGTTTTGGGACAAAACTGGGTACATGTATGTTTAGGGTTAGCATACCCTTCTGGAGAATTATCCCTCTTATAATGTAGTGACTGTTTTTATCACTAATAACACCCTTTGTATTAACGTCTATTTGTTTAAAACAACTTTATAATTCACATTTCATATGAATCACCAGTTAAAGTGTACAATTAAATGGTTTTCAGTGTATTCACACAGTTGTACAACCATCAACACAATCTAATTTTAGAACATTTTGTTTCCCACAAAAGGAATCCCAGACCTATTATCAGTCACACCCCATCACTGCCAGCACCACCCTCTCAGCCCTACAAAATCACTAATCTACTTTCTGTCTCCACAAATTTGCCTATTCTGGTCTTTCATGTAAATGGAGTCATACAATATAGTCTTTTGTAATTAACTTCATTAACCCTCCATAATGTTTTCAAAATTCATTCATGTTTTCCAGACTGTATATTGAAGCTTTCCTTTGTATTGCTGAACATTATGTGTCTGTGCCACATTTTGTTTATCCATTCATCCATTAGGGATTTTTGTACATTTTGGCTCTCATGAATAATGCTGTTATAAACATTCACCCACATATTGTTGTGTGAACATAATATGTCCATTGCCTTAAAGTTTATTTTACCTTATACTAAAATAGCTAATCCAACTTACTTTTGATAGTATTTGCTTGCTATAATTTCTTTTTTTTTTTCAGTATTAGGGATTGAACCCAGAGGCAGTTAACCACTGAGCTACATCCCCAGTTCTTTTTTATATTTTATTTGGAGACTGGGTCTCACTTGGAGCCTCATTAAATTGCTTAGGCTAGCTTTGAATTTCCATCTTCCTGCAGCCTCCTAAACAGCTGGGATTATAGGCATGTGACTCCCTGCTTTCTATAATTTCTATCTTGTTACTTTCAATCTTTCTGTGCCCTTGTGTGTTAGATGTCTCTTATAATTAAAATATAGCTTATCATTATTTTGTCTAATCTGATAGCTTGTCATTTTACCAGCAAATTTAATGCATTCACAATTTTAATTACTGTAATTTTTGGATTTATCATATTATGAAATTCATTATTCTATGTAGAATATGCTTTTTCTCTCCTTTCCTATCTTCTTTTGAATTGAGCCTTTTAAATTTCATCCCTACTCCCACTACTTTGGAAGCTACATAGATTTGTTATTCTTTTTTTTCTTTAAGTTAGTCATACATTGAACATCATGAACATTTAGTCTAAATGGAACAAATATTTATTTACCCTCTGAAAAATTAAAGAACCATAGATTATTTCTTTTCCATTGTACATTAAATTTTTTTCTTGAAATATTCATAGATTCACAGGGAATTGTAAAGACAGGACAGAGAGGTCTTGTGCACCATTCATCCAGTTTTTTCCAAGGGTCACAACTTATGTAACTATAGTACAATATTAAAACCAAGAAAGTTGACATTCTTATAAAATGTGTATGTAGTCCCCTGCCATTTATCACAAGTATAGATTCATATAACCACCACCACCACCACCACAATCAAGCTATGAAACTATTCTATCACCACTAAGATTTCTTTCATGCTGTCCCTTTATAGTCACAACCACTACCCTCACCCTACACTCTTAACCCTGGTAACCACTAATCTACTTTTCACTTCTATAATGTTATTTTGAAAAAGTTATATAGTGTCTTTTGCATATTAGCTTTTTTCAATCAGCATTAATATCCTTGTGATCCTTCTCAGTCTTGTGCACATCAGTAGTTCATTTCTTTTTTATTGCTGAGTGCTATTCCATAGTGTAGATATACCAGTTGGTTCAACCATTCTTCTACTGTAGGACATCTTGTTTCTAGAGTTCAGATACTATGAATAAAATTGTTGTGAATAATTCTGTATAAGTTTTTGCATGAATATAAGTTTTCCTTTCTCTAGGAAAATGCCCCAGAGGGCAATTGCTAGGTCATATAAGTGTATGTTTAGATCTTTAGGAAACAGCCAAACATTTTTGAAGTGGCTGTATGATTTTACATTCCCATGAACAGAGAATGAAACATCAAATTTCTCTGCATCTTTACCAATATCTGGCATGTTACTATTTCTACATACCATAGGCATGCAGTAATATCTTGTGGTTTTTGTTTCCATTTATTTTAAGACTTAATGATGTCAATCATCTTTCCATGTCCCTACATCCTTGTAGCCCCCTCCATGAAATATCTCTTCATTCTTCTGCCTGTTTTCTAATTGGACTGTTTATGCTTTTTTTTAACTGTTGAGTTTTGGTGGTCCTTTACGTAATCTAAAAATTAACTTCTGTCAGGATGTGCAGTTTGCAAATGTTTTCTCCCAGTCTTAGCTTTTTTCATCTTCTCAGTAGAGTCTTTGAAAGAGCAAAATTTTTAATTACAATAAAGTCTGATTCATCAATTTATTTTTTGTAGGGGTATGCTTTTGTTCATATAAAAAATATTTTGAGCCCTAGGTCTCAAAGATTTTCTGTTTTCTTATCTACATTTCATGACATTTGCATTTGACACTTAAATCTATGATCCATTTTGCATCCATTTATATATGATGTATAAAGTTTAGGTGGAAAAAGTTGCTTTTTTTCCATGTTTTTTAAATTTACTTATTGATTCATTGAACACAAATGGAGTACAGCTATTGTTTCTCTGGTTGTACACAAAGTAGAGTCACGCCATCTGTGCATTCATACATGTACACAGGGCAATGGTGTCTGTCACACATTCTGTTATTATGAAAAAGTTGCTTTATTGCCTGTGGATTCTAATTGATCCAGAACCATTTGTTGAAAAAACTATCCTTTCTCTATTTGTATCCTTGTTGGTATTAGTAGTCTGCATTTGTGTAAGGCTATTGCAGCATTATTTTGTTCATTTCATCTGTGTTTACCTCTCTGCTAATACCACAGTTTTGATTACTGTCACTGTTTAATAAATCTTGAAATCTGGTAGAGTTCATTCCTCCTGTTTTCTTTTTTTTTTCAAAATCATTTAAATTATTCTAATTTCTTTTACCTTCCCATAAAATTTTTAGAATTATCTTGTGTATAACAATCTCATTGGGATTTGGACAGGAATTGCATTAAACTTGTCTATCAATGTGAGAAATAACATGTTTTCTAGGTTGACTCTTCCAATCTCTTTTAGTCCATTTTTCATTACTAAAATGAAATACTTATAGTGGGATAACATTTTAAAGAAGAAAGTTTTACTTGAGCTCATGATTCAGGAGGTCCAAGATTTAGTGGCTATATCCAGTGAGGGTTTTCTTGCTGGCAGAGTCCAAGGTAGTGCAGGGCAAATAATGGCAAGAGACAGGGAAGATGCATTCTTACAGAAAACCACGGGATTCATAACTGCATCTAATCCCAATCACCGCCCAAAGGTTCCACCTCCCAACACCACTGTAGTCAGATTGCTTCCACCCTCTTAACACTTCACAATAGGGGTTAAATTTCAAAACACAAATCTTGGGGAATGCACTTAAATTGTATCCAAACACAGCACAATCCATTAACATAGTGTATGTCTCCATTTATTTAATTCTTTTTAAATGTCTTTCATCAGCATTTTTGTATTTTTTGCCTTGATATCCTGTAGATGATTTTTTTATTTATTCTTTTTGTTTGGTACTGGTTTGTACCCAGGCTTTCATGCATACTAGGCAAGTGCTCTATCAGTGAATTACATACTCAGCTGAAGTATCCTTTTTGGGGTGGGTACCAGGGATTGAACTCAGGGGCACTTCACCACTAACGCCCTATCCCTAACCTGAGGGTCTAAGTTGCTTAGTGCCTCACTTTTTCTGAGGCTGGCTTTGAACTCAGGATCCTCCTGCCTCAGCCTCCCGTGCCTCTGGGATTACAGGCGTGCGCCACCAAGACAGGCTGAAATATTCATTTTTAAAAGCAATTGTGAATAGCTTAAAATTTAATTTCAAGGGGGATCCAAGATGGCGGACTAGAGGGAGGCTGCGTTCCTTGTTGCTCCGTAAGCCAGGATTCGAGAAGAGGAGAATCTGATTCTCTGGGAAGCAGTCTCTACTCCTCATCGATCCCCTGCTCTTCGCCACATCTGTCTACCTCGATCACCTGCAGTCTACCAGCCTAGCGCTACATTTGAGTGTAGATTGCTCACTGACCGCCGCCTATCATCTGTCACTTGCCTGTCTGCCTGCCTCTGGCCTGCCATCGCCTGCCTTTCACCTACCCATTGCCTACCAACCGAGGTTCACCTGCCAATCGTACACCAGTAGCCTGCGGAGCCTGCAGACCGTCAGTGGATCACCAGCTGCCTTCTGTTGCCTGGAAATTCACCATCACAGTACCCGCAGTTCTGGTTACACGTGGCTGCTGCCATTTTGGGAAAAAAAAAAAAAAAAAGCCAGAAGCTGCAGGACCTAACTGCCAGCCCAACTGACAGCACCCTGCCTCCAGGACCCCCGGCTTGACTGACAGCACACCACCTCCAGTGGCCCAGTCTGACCATCTGCAACCCACACAGTCTCGGTGCCCATGCCCTGCGCTGAAGCTCACCATTTGCCAACACGTTTAGAAACCAGTGCAGCCATTTCGGATTATCCGTGAAAACTGTCATTAGGTGGGGCAGATCCCATCCTGAGATGCCCACTGGAGAAGGGAAGCTCATTGTCAGGTACCTCTCATGCCTCAGGCTACTAAAGACTGGGAGGTTTGAATAGGAAATGATGGTTATAGTGTATATTCTTTTTCTCCTTTGTGATAGTTTTTAAACTTTTATTTCTATACTTTTCTTGCTCTCTACTTTCCTTTTGTTTACCTATTTCCTCAAGAGCTTTTTCTCACTCTTCCTATGATCTAGAATTTCTTCATACTCTTTTCTTATACTGTTAACAATTACAGCCTACACTCCTCCCCATCCTCTTTGTCCTCCATTAGAAACTGGAGTCCTTACCACAAATCTGTTTGTTATACTGTAGATAATAATTGAACTCATCCTCTGTTTATTATGACAAAATTGTAACAATATTGTAACAAAAAGACTACTGTAACAATAGTCTTCATAGGGGCTATTTGGTTTACAGCTGTATATTGTCTGTACTGGGTGTTGCTAATATTGATTCCCCCCCTTAAAGAAAAGGAGTCAGAAAACTATAGGGTCACTAAGCCTATAGGGCAGAAA
>JAJEJO010004138.1:172635-233464 GCA_020662805.1 Glaucomys volans
AATAATAACAGAATGTGTGACAGACACCATTGCCCTGTGTGCATGTATGAATGCACAGATGGTGTGACTCTACTTTGTGAACAACCAGAGAAACAATAACTGTACTCCATTTGTGTTCAATGAATCAATAAGTAAATAAATTAGAAAAAACAACTTGGAATGGATCCACCATTTGACCCAGCTATCCCACTCCTTGGTTTATATCCAAAGGTCTTAAAATCAGCAAAGTATAGGGATGCAGCCACATCTATGTTCATAGCTGCTCAATTCACAATAGCTAGATTGTGGATCCAACCTAGATGCCCTTCAATTGAAGAATGGATAAAGAAACTGTGTTATATATACATAATGAAATATTACTCGGCCATAAAAACGAATAAAATTATGGCATTTGCTAATAAATGGGTGGAGTTGGAGAATATCATGCTAAGTGAAATAAGCCAAAACCAAAAAACCAAAGGCCAAATGTTTTCTCTGATCAGTGGATGCTGATACCTAACAGGGGTGTGGGGGAATGGCAGGGGTTATGGGGGGGACAGGAAAGAATGGAGGAAGTATGGATGGTGTGGAGGAAAATGGGAGGGGATGAGGGCAGGAAAAATAGTAGACTGAGACAGACAGTACTACCCTATGTAAATGTAAGATTGTATGAACTGTGTGAATAAAAAATAAATTAAAAGAAAAGAAAAAAGCAAACAAAAAAAATTTAATTTCAAATTTTAATTCGCTCATGCTAATTGCTAGTATATAAAATACTTTTTTACATGTACTTTATTTTTATCCAGCATTGTAGCCCCTACATTAGTATTTTCAGTTTTATGCAGTCATCAATGCTTTAATCAAATGTTTACTACTGTCTTTTGTTCCCCATTCTCTGAATCTCTTTCCTCATGTTCACTTTTCTTCTTCTGAAAGAACATCTTCTCAAAGTTCTGTCAGGGGCTGGGGTTGTACTCAGTAGTAGTGTGCTTGCCTACCACACGTGAAGGCACGTTCCGTCCTTAGCACCACATAAAAACAAGTAAAAGTTCTGTGTTCATCTACAACCAAAAAGTTCTGCCAGCAGTCTGCTTTTTTCTTACAAACTTTATTTAAATGGTTTATTTTGCCTTTTCTCTTGATTTAGTACCTATGTAGAAAATTCCAAATTGCCATTTTCTCTCCAACTTTATTACTCCACTATCTTCTGACCTCTAGTGGTGATTTTCTTATATTTATGTGACAGTTTAAGTACGTTTACTCTAGTTGCTATTCAGAGCTTTTTGTATGGTGCTCAGTTTTGCTTTTCTCCATGATGTCGCAAGTGATATTTTGCTTATCTTATTAGTAACTGAATCTGAGGTTTCCTGCTCTTCCTCAAGTTTGGAAAAATTTTCAGTCATTTTATCACCAAATATCATTTCTCTCCCATTCTGTTCTCCCCTTCCGCAATTTCCATTAAACTTTATAGTGGACCTCTTCTTTAATCTTTTGCCCTCCCATCTGCTTGTTAGGTTTCCTACTGAGTAAACTCCTCAGAGTTATCTTTCAGTTTTCTTAGATCTAATATACAGTTGAACTCACCCATTTGAATTTTTTAATAGGCCATGAATTAGTATGATTTCAGTTTTGTAATACAATGAAGTTCTAGAGATGGGTGATGGTAATGTTGCACGATATGAACGTACTTAATGTCACTGAACTGCACACTTAGAAGTGGTTAGAATGGCGGGGCATGGTGGTGCACACCTGTAATCCCAGAAGCCCTGGAGGCTGAAGTAGGAGGATCTGAGTTCAAGGTCACCCTCAGCAATTTAGTGAGGCCTTAAGCAACTTAGTAAGACCCTAAAATATACAAAGGGCTGGGGATTGGCTCAGTGGTCAAGTGCCCCTGGGTTCAATCCTTGGTACCAAAACAAACAAACAAACAAAAACTCCCCCAAAACCTAAATGGTTAGAATGGTTAACTTTATATATGTTCCAACACAGTAAAAATAAATAAATAAAAAATCTGAGTCAGGCATGGTGACTTATGCCTGTAATCCCAGCTATTTTGGCAGCTGAGACAGGAGGATCGCAGACTTTGTCTTAAAATTAATAATAAAAAAATGTTTTAAAAATCTGAAGAATGAACAATGTATATAGCAAGGGTAGGTTTGCTCTCTTGCACTGTCCTTACTCCTTTGTCCTTTCTCCTGTCCTTACTAATCTCATTTCTACCTAATTCATACTCCATAGATAATCATTAATTATGCATTTCAGAATCCTTTTAGTATTTTTTTTTCCCAAATATAAATTCTTGTAGGAGTGTCTGAGGATACAGAGCTCAGGCGCTTTCTCTTCCCGTAATTGGTCTGATCACGAGCCTAGCATAAGCATGCATCAGAAGCGTGGCACGGGGGTGTTAACAGCTGTTGGTAATTATAATTAGTGAATATCTGCTATATAAGCTTGCTTGTTCTGCATTAAACCGAGCCTGGTCTTCAGAACTTGAGCTCCCGGCGTGGTGTTAGCGCCATCGCACTCACCCTCCTTACCCCCACAGGCCACTCCTGTTCCACTTTACAACAAATTCTAGCCAAGTCAAATGTATCGTCTTATTTCCTCCACCCTTTTCCATTTTGTACAATATTTTCTAATTCCGACAATGTCTCTTGAATCCTTTCCAGGTAAAACAATGCATTTTCATTCTTTTTTTTTTTTAATGGCTTTATTGAGATACAATTTACATACCATAAAATCCAACCTTTTTCATATTATACATTTCAATAGCTGTTTCCATCATCACCATCTAATTTTAGAACATTTTCATACCCCTCCCCCCCCAAAAAAAAATCTCGAGTTCCTTAGCTGTTCAGTGACTATTCCACACCCTTATTCTCTGGCAACCACTGATTCTGTCTCTAGATTATGCATGTTGTAGCACATATCAGTACTTCATCCTTTTTTATACCTCAATAAACAATCAATTGTATGGATATAGCATACCACATTTTGTTGATTCATTCATCAGTTGACATGTTTTGGTTGTTTCGACTTTTTTTGGTTCTAATTAAACATGACAGCAGAATGCATTTAATATATATTTTTTAGTTGTTGATGGACACAATGCCTTTTTTTAATGTGAACCCAGGGCCTCACGCATGCTAGGCAAACCTGCTACCACTGGGCTACAATCCCAGTCCAGCAGCAGAATGCATTTTGACCCATACGCAAATAGAGCACAGCTTCTCATTCCTCTGAGCTCTGGCTATACAGCATGCAGAGTCACACTGGTCGTGCAATCATTTATGTACATAGGGTAATAATGTCAGTCTCATTACACCATCCTTCCTACCCGTGTCCCCTCCGTTCCCCTCTGCCCAATCCAAAGTTCTTCCACTCTTCTCTAGCCCCTTTTTTCACTTATTTTCTCATACTCTATGGATCAGCATCCGCATATCAGAGAAAACATTTGGCCTTTGGTTTTTTGGAGGTTGGCTTAGTTTGCTTAGCATGATATTCTCCAGATCCATCCATTTACCTCCAAATGCCACAATTTCATTCTTCTTTAAGGCTGAGTAATATTTCATTTGCGTATATACAGTTCTTTATCCATTCATCTGTTCAAGGGCATCTAGGTTGATTCCATAGTTTAGCTACTGCAAACTGAGCTGCTATAAACATTGATGTGGTTCTGTCACTGTAGTATGCTGATTTTAAATCCTTTGGGTAGAAACTGAGGAGTGGGATAGCTGGGTCATATGGTGGTTCCATCCCAAGTTTTCTGAGGAATCCCCATATTGCTTTCCATAGTGATTGCACCGATTTTCTGTCCCACCAGCAATGTATGAGTGTACCTTTTCCCCCACATCCTCGCCAACTTATTTTTTCTATAGCTGTACAAAATTCCATTGTGTAGATGTTTATTTGGCTAGTCTATTTTTGACATTTGAGCATTTCAGATGTTGCAGCTCTTCCAGATGTTTTACATGTAGCTATCTTTCATATTTAGAACTTTTTAAATCTGCAATCTGATGCTATTTTCACTTTTACATTTTTCATACTCTGTCTAAAAATTCTATTTCTCCTTTGATCTTTTGTCACTTGTAGTAGATAACGATTTGTAATTTTGTGGGTTTATTTTAAAATCTTTTTAGGATATGTTACTCAGGTTGGTCTCACATTTATGGATCTAAATGATCCTCCTGTCTCCTGAGTAGCTGGGACTATAGGTATGTGGCACCATACCCAGTTGGAGCTGTTTTTTTTTTGGACACCAGGGATTGAACCCAGAGGTGCTTAACCATTGAGCCACATCCCTAGTCCCCCCCCCCCCCTTTTTTTTTTTTTGTATTTTATTTAGAGACAGGGTCTGTCTAAATTGCTTAGGGCCTCTCTAAGTTGCTGAGGCTGTCTTTGAACTCATGATCCTCCCGCCTCAGCCTCTGTGATTATAGGCACTCACCACCATGCCCAGTTGGAGCTCAATTTTGACAGGGATAAACGTATGTAGTCTCAAAATTTAGGTTTTGAAGCTGTCACTCTTCAGTGTTTTTGTTTGCCTCTCTCAGGTGCTCTAGGAGAACAGCTAGTCTAGGCACTTTTTTTTTTTTTTTTTTGGTGGCACTGAGATTGAACCCCAGGGCTTCCTGCATGCTAGGCAAGCATTCTACCAACCATGTTACACTTCCAATTCTGGTCTGAGGAGATTCTTTATGTTAATTTATAAGTTTGTGTTGCCAGCCCACATAACTTACAGAAATTCACAGCCCAAATACATGTGAAGACAAGTTTCTGGTTATAGAAGTTCAGGGGAAGACCTCTCCCTCTCCCAATTCAGAATCCAGGTCAAATCACACAAACTCCCTTTTATTTTTCTGTGTTGGGGACCAGACTTTTTTCTCTCGTCCACGTTCTTTGAAATCGCTGAAAGTATCCTTGCTTTATAATGGTGAATTGTTTCCACATCTTACCTCATCTGAATTGAAGTTAAATTTGCCCCACGGATTGTTCTTTTAGTTCTCTCTGGTCACTGGAGATTACAATTTCTGCATGGTGAGATGATTTGCATCATAGTTTTACTCAGCTGTTTTGTTTGTTTTTTTGGTGCTGGGGATAGGACCCAGGGGTGCTTAAACACTGAGCCCTTTTTTATATATGTTATCTAGAGACAGAGTCTTGCTGAGTTGCTCAGTGCCTCACTAAATGCTGAGGCTGGCTTTAAACTCGCACTCCTGCCTAAGCCTCCCAAGCTGCTGGAATTACAGGCATGCACCACTGCACTAGGCTTTTACTCAGCATTTCTAGGTGTTTTGTATCATATGAAAAACACTATTTAAAAACATTTAAATTACCATGGGGCGCAAAGCAAGGTGGTAAAGACCATGGAATAGGCACATCAATTTGAATCCTAACTCTAATTATAAGCATAGCTTGTCCATTCTGTTTCCTCTTTAGTAAAATGGAGATAAGGTTGATGAGATGATTATATGAATAAAGGACATAAGACACTTGGTATAAACTTGGAGTGATGGCCCACACCTGTAATCCTAACAAGTGGAAAGGCTAAGACAGTAAGATTACAAATTCAAGACCAGTCTGGGCAATTTAGAAAGATCTGTGTCAAAATAAAAAGGATATAGCTCAGTAGTAGAGCACCCCAGAATTCTATCTCTGTATCATGGGGGAAAGAAAAAGATGCTTAGTATAGTATCTGGAATCTTATGAAATACTTAACAAATTATATCTTGCTTATTTAGTAGTTTCTACAAAATAAAATAGTATTCATGGTACTTATTAGGAGGGTGGTTAAGGTGTCACAAATCTACTTTTAAAAATTATCAAGACGCTGTGATAACAGGCAAATTTCCCAAATTTATATATACATACAATTAGTGTTATCTATTGGCAGATAACAGTATGAAGTTTTGATCACAACTGTGAACATGATTTTTTTAAATAAGAATGATGAAAAAATCATTATCACATGAGGGCCAGGGGGTACAGCTCAGTGATAGAGAAGTGGCAGAGTTGTTGCCCAGCATGTGTGAGGCTCTGGGTTCCATCCCCATCCTCTGGTGGGGATGGCGCACGCGCGCGCACACACACACACACACACACACACACACACACACAGGTTATCACATGAAATGAGGTGCTGCAGAGGATTAATCCATAAGAACAGAAGTCAGACAATATTTTTGTTATAATAATAATTATAATTAGGACAATGTAAAATTTTAACAGACTAAACAAAAGGTAAGCTGGTCGCTTTAAGTAGTCAAAAGCAGAAACTGAAAGACTATTTTGAACAGAAAGGATTCCAGTACTGGGAAAAGTTAGATGTCACTGGTGAACTATGAAGAGAAAAACTGTTCTGGAGGCCAAGGGTAGAGAAGTGCTGGGGATTAAACCTAGGGGTGCTCTAGGTTTAAGCTATATCCCCAGCTCCTTTTTTGAGGAGGGTCTGAGCTACATCCCCAGCTCTTTTTTTGAGGAGGGTCTTGCTAAGTTGCTGAGGCTGACTGACCACGAATTTCTGATCCTCCTGCCTTACTTTCTCAAGTGGCTGGCATTACAGGTGAGTGCCACTGCACCCAGCTGATAACAAGATCTATTTGGATTACAGGAATATTTGAATAGCTGATTTGTGATCCTAATTTAAACGTTCCAGTGAATATTGCATTAAAGGAAAAAACAAAAGGAAAACACCAAATAAAACTTCTTAAATAGGTTAGGAACTCTGAAAGCTAAATGTGGGTAATTTTTTTTAAGATTAAATTAAATAACATCAGATTATTTCTCATTCCTGGTTCCATTCCAAGCCAGGAACACCAACATCGAAGTTTGTCTTCCAATGCATTTTCTCATAATTACACTGTTATCTTCCTCCTTTGTATTATAGACACCTATTTGAAGATAAACCCAAATGTTAAACTACTACAAAAAAAAAAAAGCCACAGAAAAGTCAGAATTAAATTTTATTTCACATTTATAGAAACTGTGAAAAACACCAACATTTTCCCACGTTACAGCACAACATTTCAACAGAATATTTCTTGCCATAAATAAGATCTTACTGATTTCTATAACTGAAATAAACAGTTTATGTTCTTCAAGTTAAAGTAAAAATGACTTAGTAAATGATTGTTTAAATTTTCAAATCCAGACATAAACATATGGCTTCATTATTAACATCCTATATTGACCATTACTAAATTATTTCCATTATTAATTAGCACCCATTTATAAAGATGCATTCTTAACATTGTTTTGGTCAGCTGGAATACAGAAGAAAAATGAACAGTTCAGAAATATTAAGCATACATTTCTGCAATGTACTAAATTGTGTGGGTACTACACAATACATATAGAGATCTGATTCATCTTTATTACTTATAAATTTGTTTTCAAATAATTTGTACCAATAATCTGGAAATTCTGATGCAATGTAACCAAAGGATTGCTTTTTTTTTTTTTTTTTTTTTTTTGTTAGTGGGAATTGAACCCGGGGCACTTTAGCACTGAACTACAACCTCAGCCCTTCTTATTTTTTATTTTGAGACAGGGTCTTGCTAAATTGCTTGGGGCCTTGAGAAGTTGCTGAGGCTGGCCTTGTAAATTGTGATCTTCCTGCTTCAGCCTCCTGAGTTGCTGGGGTAATAGCCAGGTGCCACTGCAATGGCTTTGCAATTTTTATGTTTGCACAGAAAGACTAATTTTAAAAATCATTTGACCAAAGTGAAAATTTCAAATAAGTGCGCTGGCAGATAAAAATAAAGTGACTTTTATCTGCTGGGCGCAGTGGCGCACACCGTAATCCCAGAACTTGGGAGGCTGAGACAGGAGGATCACGAGTTCAAAGGCAGTCTCAGCAACTTATCGAGACCCTAAGCAACTCAGTGAGACCCTGTCTCTAAATAAAATACAAAATAGGGCTGGGGATATGGCTCAGTGGTCGAATGCCCCTGGGTTCAATCGCCAGTACCAAAAAAGAAAGAAAGAAAAAAAAAAAAAAAAAGCAACTTTTATAATGGATAGCTCATTTTCTGTAGTAGTTGGTTTCAAACACATGTACAGATAAAGGAAATCTAAACTGTACACAAGAACCCATCATCTTAGAAACCAGCTTTTAAGATCAGTCTTAAATATTTCAGAACATACCAAAATATGCCTAATTATTCTTTCAGTTGTTTACAGAAAAAAAAACAAAACTACAGAATCATTCTTATTACCTGAATTGAATATCCTAAGAACTAAATAGGTCTAAATTTGGACTAAGGTACAGTTTTTCAAAATATGTAGTATAGGAAGTTTAAGTAATATTTGATTTTTTTAAAGAATACACATATTTTCAATATCACATGTCAGTGATTCAGAATGTCAAATTACAGTATGTATTGACAGTAGATGTCTATGGCAGGGAAGCAATAACTGGTCTGCTATTGAAGGACAATCAACAAAGAACGAACTTTTTTTTTCTTGAGAGAAGAATATTAAATAGAAATGCTATTAGGGAAAAGAACAGCCTGGTCCCCTAAATAAAAGGGCCATTAATTGAAAAGAGCAACACTATTCTCTGTTGACACTTAAAAGCATTATCCCTACTATCAGGAATAACATAACACCATCTAATCTTATGTATTACCATCATTATGTATATATGAATACAGATATTAAAAAATACAAATACTGCATGGTGACTAAGCAATTTTGGAATAAATCCATAGACCAAGTCACAGCATGCATAAATTGTTTATACTTTAACTGCTCATTTATACTGAAACAAATTTTTGTCAAGCATACTAGTAATTTTCAAATGATATGATAAAAATTTTGGTTGTAGTATTTTATTTTGCTGAATTACATTTAAGAAAAAGAAGCTAGCTGCTTCACCTATTTTAATACTAGTATATTCTGATCATCTTATACAAATACATGTATAGAAACTTAAAAGATCATAAATTTCCCACGAGGAGACATTATTTAGTCTGTATCATTGGTGTGTATCTGCAAAACATTTGAACACTGCAAACTTTAGAAGTTTTAAGATTGAGCATGGGAAAAGGTTTACACTCTACTACAACGATGCTGGTGTACTTCTACACAAGGCCTCTTAGTGATGTCAATCAACTGGAGGTAGGAGTTTATCAATGAATTGCTTGACATCCATCATTTCCTGTTTGAGATAAAGTTAAATTAATAAGCAGCAACGTAAGTCAGAAGTTAAATCCTCACTAAAATGTCATTAATGAAATCCAAGTAGGAACAGAGGTAAGCTAAAGTCATATTCATATTACTATAATAAAGAGATATGAAAGAGAAATGAGGCTTGAATAGAAATTTCAGAACATACCCTAGATGATTATCATGCACTGAAATGACGGCTTCCAATTATTATCTAGTTCATGAAAATGGTCTACATTTTCTGATATTTAAATAAAATAAAAGACTGTGACAGTGCATATACCAAGAAGACTCAGTAAGTGCATAGTAACTGACAACCAAGTGTCAGTGAAAAAGCCTCACTTTTACCTTAAATGTTAAATCCACAGCATAAACTATTTTGTGCCTTTAATAAGGAATTACATATAATTAACCATTTGAAAGAAAGCATGCACCTAAGATAGGTCTAAGAGATATGAACATGAATATAAGCAGGATTTATTATAGAACAAACTTTCTCCTGGAAGCCTCCTGTGTCTGACTCACAGTTCTCACCTCCCTCAAACCCACTTCCTGCCTTTTACTCTTTAAGGCCTTGGCCTCACCATTCCACAAATCAAACATGCAGAGAACCTTCAACTTTATAATTTAGTCACTCAGAAAAGAAGCACCCAGAGTGCTTAGCATGCAGGTGGTCCTGAGTTCAACCCCAATACCACAAAAAAGAAAAAAAAAAAAAGAAAAAAGTCAAAGCAAGAAAGTGTTTGATTTTACAACAGTGAAGTGCTAACAGTTTTCTGTGACATCACATCCCCTGCCTCACCTTACTTTCCATTCCTGCCTCAAATGCAACAGCACAAGGAGTCATCTAAATGCAGGGTACTTGTGACGCTCTGGACCCTCAGTCCCTCCTGGGTACTTAGGATGCCAACACCTCCCCTTCCCACTTCAGTGCACTCAATACTTCATAGGATCTCAAGCCCCTGTGTCTTTCTGGATAAGTCATATTACTTTTAGTATCTCTAAAGCAAGTGAATTAACCAGGCTACTAACCACTCAGGCTATTAAACTGTTTGCATGGACAATCTCACTGCTTAGCCATCAGTTTTTTTTCTAGGCCTTTTCAAGCTCCTAACCCTATCCAAACCCCCCTTCATTCTTATCAAATGACCACATCTCCTACTTTACTGAAAAAGCATCTAATGTAAGCTCCCAAATACTCTCTTTTCTACCTTGACATCTGTTTATATTCACCTCTTCTCTTTTATTTTGATTCAAAGTGTTTTCTCCTAAAATAGCACAACCCATCTATAGTCTTAATTCTATTATATGACCCCTCTAGACTTCTTCCTCTCAATTATCTTTTTTCCATTGCCTCCTCTTCCTCCTTGACCCTACTCACAGGTCTTTCTCTCATCTAATTAAAAAACAGACTTCCTACTCTTCACCAAAAACTTTTTTTAAAAAAGGTTTGTATACCACCTCTACTTCCTCATTTCCCCATCTATGTCACATGGTCCACTGCAGTTTGGCTTTTCCTTCCCAAACATCCAAGGTCAGAGATGGTTTAATACTGGATAGTTCCTTCCTGACCTATCTCACTTTAATCCTCTGACATATGTGATACTGCTTCCTCCTATGGAAATTCTCCCCTCCCATATTCTCAACACCCAACTCCTCTTTTCTTTAGCCTAAATCCAAATGTATCCCCTAAAGTTCTATCTCTCAGCTTTTTGATGATGATGTTCTCTGAGCATACTAATTCTTTACTGATCAACAATACTGGTAATTATTCCAAGTCTCCATTTACGGGCTTGAGTTTCAGACAAGCATTTCCAGGACACTAATTTTTTTTTTTTTTTTTTTTTTTGTACTGGGAATTGAACCCATTGAACCCCTGGGTTCAATCCCCAGTGGTTAAACCACTGAACCACATCCTCAGCCCTTTTTGTATTTTATTTTGAGACGGGGTCTCACAAAGTTGCTTAGCACCTGGCGAAATTGGTTGAGGCTGGCTTTGAACCTGTGATACTCCTGCCTCAGCCTCCTGAGCTGCTGGGATTATAGGAGTGTGCCACCACATCTGGCTCCAACACCCTATTTTGATATATTTTGAAATGTTCACCAAACTCAATATCATCTCCTTCCTGTTACTCTAAAACTGCTCCTTGTACTTACTTCATGATGACATCTTAGTCATCTGATCTAAAAATCTGGGACCTCTTTCACACCCCCTTCTTTCCTACCCATAGAATTAACCTCTAAATTCTACAGGGGTTTGCCTTACTTGCTGTGGGATTTCATCACATCTCACTTTGATCAACATTGATGATTTCCTGCTGTCTAGGGAATGAGTCCCTTCCTGTCTCTTCTTTCCTACAACCTCTAGCATTTCATAAGACTTTGGCCAAAATGGACAGTTTGCTTTTACTGCCCCATAGACCTTACCTGCATATTTGCTATCTGGATTCTGCTCATTCCTCAAAATCCAGCTCTTTTTTTATGATCCCAGCATGTCTGAAGATAAACTTAATCTCACCTGTCTCAGTTTTTCAGGGCACTATTTCATTTGGTGATTCTAGGGATTAAACACACCAAAATACATCCCCAGCCTTTTTTATTTTGAGATAATCTCCTAAATTGCACAGGTTGGCCTTGAACTTGCACTGTTCTCCCCTTAGCCTCTAGTAGCTGGGACTACTGCTGTACACAACCACACCCAGTTACAGGGTACTTTTTTATTTTTTAATTTATTTAAATATTTTGTGGTACTGGGGATTGAACCAAGGGGTGCTCTGCCACTGAGCCACAACATCCGCCCTTTCGATTGTTTATTTTGATAGGGTCTTGATAAATTGCCAAGGGTGGCCTAAAACTTGCAATCCTCCTGCTGTGGCCTCCAAAATATCTGGGCGTGGTGCCACCACACCTGGATGGCTACAGGTACTTTTCAAAACCTGCTACTAGAGCACATATCACGTTGTTTTCTGTTAGAGTTACTTGGATAAACATCTTTTTCTCCTATTTAATATTTCCAAGTATCAAATGTTATTCATCTTAAATATATCATATAAAGAAGTTGCAACTATGATCCTTGTTTCCAGATACCTACCTGTTGACATGAACAGTGCATCATGCCTTCATAGATCTTGAAGGTTACATTTGCTGGATTTACCAAAGTCTTTAGTTTTTCAACAGTAAGAGAACCAAACATTAGGGGAACTAAAGGATCACAATCTCCATGGCACTGAAGAATAGACATATCTCTATTAGGACCACTGATAGGATGCTGCAAAACAGAATACAAGTATTAAGTTATTCATATGTATAAAGCATTATGCCAGACATTTAAAACTGTAGACAGAGATGCACAGACAACATGTTGTTACTTATTATTTCAGGTGATATTTAGCCAAAGAAATAAAGTTTCCTTCCACTCCTCTACTCTCCATATCCCTTTATGTAAAATTCTATAGAATATGATTGCCTTGCTTTATATTATAACAGGTCTTCCCAATGAACCATTTCTTGAAATCTATTACATCTTAATTCATTTTTATATTTTCAGTGTCTTAATACGAGAAGTAATCAATAACTATTAGGACACACTAGGTTAGTTATGTTCTTCGCAGCTTTTATTTGATTTAAATGACAGTTAATAAATAATAGCTGTTAAATACAAGACACCAGAGAGTTATTAAACAGTAATAAGACAAAACACTAGATTTAAAAATAAATTTGGGGCTGGAGATATAACTCAGTGGTCATGTGCTTGCCATGCATGAGCCCTCTAGCACCACCCCTGATGCGCAAAAAAAAAGAATTTGAAAATAATGTCCACATCTTCCATATGTATTATATATTGCTTCACTGTTGAATATTTAGAAATTATGTTCTATAGTAAAATTCTGCTATCAAACACTGAATATATTAAACATTAAAAAATAGTTCTATATGTTACAAATAGCCCTAATTTCCATATACCCCTTCAAATTCAAATAAAAGATTTATGACATAAGGCTTATTTCTTATTCCATTCTATGCAATCCACAATAAAGACAATATAGTATATGGAAAAAAAGCCTAGTAACACTTCACAAAGATCCAAGGAAAATTCTTTTTTAAAAAGGATGATTGAGCTATGCATGGTGGCACATCTATAATGTGGGAGGCTGAAGCAGGAGGATCATAAATTCAAGACCAGCCTCAGCAACTTAGCAAGGCCCTAGGCAACTTTGTGAGACCCTGTCTCAAAATAAAAAATAAAAAAAGGGCTGCAGATGTGACTCAGTGGTTAAGAACCCCTGGGTTCAACCCCTGGTAACATAATAAAATAAAATAAAATAAAATAAAATTTAAAAATGATAACTGATATAAACTATGTAGTATTGATGTTTTACTTAGGGGTCCCACTTTGGTGTGGGATTTCAACAATGGGAAGTTTACTTTCTGCTCAATTTTGCTATAAACCCAAAACTGCTCAAATAAATAAATAAATAAATAAATAAAGTTTATTAATTAAAATAGAAGGGATGATCTCCTCAACAATATCTGCTACCTCTTAGCTCAGAAATCTAAATGAGGCTACCTGTGGAAATGAAGCCCGGAGTGGAAGCCAACAACTGAGTGCAGTAACACCTGCCAGTTTCTGCTGTGTGGTGAGAGCAGTGTACAGAGACAAGGCTCCTCCCTGGAAAGCAAGCAGGGAAAGTCAGTGGAATCCGTACTCTGAAACACAGGAGATTCCTTGTTATTAATGATGTCCCTAAAGTTATCAACTGAGTGGCCAAAGTCAAATCAAATCAGACAAACAGTGGAAATGCAAACTCATAACGCGTACAGCTCTCTACTAAAGAGAACACACTAATGACCCAATCAAGACACAGACAATATAGTACAGTAAACTGTTTACACCATGCCTTAGGAAAATTCTGAACTTAGTTATCATTTTCTCTTTTGAAAAGAGAAAATACAATCTAGTCTTAAATTAGCATTATTTTCTAAAAAAGGAATTCAAGATAATAAGGACAGTGTAGCAGACATCTTCAGTATCTACTCACCCAGGTCAAAACATCCCATGTCCCAGGGACTACAATCCTGTTAGCCACCTAGATGCCTATCACTCTGATTGTGCCCATAAGTCACTTTTACATGGGGACATCTCAGACAGTGATGGTTCTTTTCCCCAGGACTGTGGAGCTAGGATTCAGAGACTGCTAGGCAGTCTCTTTGGGTGGCTCGAACGGTAACAGGTAAACTCAAGAGCTGAAAAACAACAGGCTGCAAGAGCTTAAGATGGCCAATAGCTGATGGAGAAATGAACAGAAAAAGAGAGATGAAGATGGAGAGAAAAGTACTGATGGCTTTCCAAGTTCCAGCTACTTCTTGAGGCCATACTTTATTTTCATCTATGGTATCCCTGATATGATATTACAGACTTATAATTTAATCCTTCTTGCTTAAACCCATTATGTTCCATCATTCTATACATAGGTATTAGGAACTGTTTTGTACACGCTGTTATCAATGAACCTCAAATAGACAACACTCCTAGGTGCACTTCATATTTTGAATCAAGCATTAATTTTTGTCTCTATGCTTCTGTCAAAATGTGTTATATACATTATTTCAACAAACACCTTATCAATAACACCTTTTTACTGTATTGTATCAACAACATTATGTTTATCTGAATTCCATTGTCTAAATTATTCTAGAATTCTGACATTAACCCAAGTAAGGGAACACTCAGTGGCTGATTTAGAAGATAGATTGGAAGCTAGAGCATTCCAGGAACAGGTTATATGGAAACAGGTGAAAAGCTGAAGTAAAGATATTAGGCCAATGCAAGGGAATTGTGGCTGTTAAAAAAATATAAAGGCTGGCGAAAAAGTAGACACAGGAAGAAAGATGCCAAAATGCACTTCAAACATTTATATTTAAAGCCATTTTTATATAACAAAAACGGGAAAGAGGGCTGGGGGTGTAGTGCTCAGTGGGAGAGCACTTGCCTGGCATGTGTGAGGCACTGGGTTCAATCCTCAGCACCACATAAAAATAAATAAATACAGGTATTGTGTCCATCTACAACTAAAAAATATTTATAATAAAAAAGGGAAAGAAATTCTTTTTCTCCTATCGCCTACCTTATTGTTTCTATTAGGAGTCTCCTTCAAGAACAGAGGACTCATGCCTGTGTTACTAGAGTTTTACTTAATTAAAAAGGGTACAGAGTGTTAACTTAGAAATCTAACAGGTATTATGTTTTTTTTTAAAGAAAATACATTTCAGGTTTCAATCAGTTTACTTAATAAATTGATTTTGAAGCCAATCTAAAAGGTCAAGAATACTGCTAAAGACATTGAAAACTAGGAAAGCAAAAATGTATATAAAGTAGAAATTAACTAGTTTTAGTCCAAACTTAATTCAGCATTAATACCCATTAAGATTCTATAATTCTTCTATAGAAAATGACTGAAATCACAGATTTCTAGATAAATAAACTGATGGTAATGACATGCCACTCAAACTTTATCTTACCTGAGAAAATCCTCCCAAAATAATTCTGTTAGAAGGAATGCCATTCTTCACCTCTTGCTCTATCAAAGCTTTTACTAAAAACAAGAAAATTAAAAATAAATACTTTCAAAGCCCACTGATGCAATAGGAAAAAAATAGCAGAAAAGCACTAAGTACATACTTAAGATAAAAATGAGTGAAGAACTCAAAGCACTCAATTAAAACACAAAAGTAGGACACATTTTCATTATGAAATGCCTCAGATTTTGCAGGTGCTACATAACTTAAAATTTCAATAGTTTCTTGTCACTGTGTAATACTCTTTCACGTGGTGCATTCCTATAATCCCAGCCACTCAGGAGGGTGAGACAGAAGGACTGCAGGTTGAAGGCCAACCTGGACAACTTAGTGAGACCATGTCTCCAAATAAAATAAGAAGGGCCAGGGTACAGCTCAGTGGCAGAGCACTTGCCTAGCATGCATGAGGCCCATGATTCAAGAGGGGTATGTGTATGTGTGCGTATTTTAAAATTTATGGCTAATTCTGCTCATGTACATTTTATATTTCTCTTAAATAAACTATAGGGAATTTATACCTAAAAGTCATCATTTAAAAATAGCATATAGTTGGTCCCCTGTCCTTCCTGCCAAGTGCTAGAGATTGAACCCATGGCCTCACACATGCTAGGCAAGCACTCTACCACTCAGCTACATCCTCAATCCTTTTTTCAAAAAATTATTATTATTGTTTTTCGAGACAGTGTCTCACCAAATTGCCTAGGCTGGCCTGAAACTTAGGATCTTCCTGACTTGGCCTCCTGAGTTGCTGGGATTACAGGTGTGTGCCACCACACCTGAGTAAAACAGTATATAGGATTACATGGTTTGTGATTTACAGTATTTAAAACTGTTCATTCGAATTCTTAAAATTATCAGTAAAATTTTCCTACAGTCAGTAAATAAATGATGAGGGAAGAATTTCAAATGCGAACTTTTGTTTCTACAAAACAAACTTTGACATGCACCATACAAATATAATACTTAACTTGATAACTCTTGGAATTTTCTTTTTCCTTATTATCAGTCTTGTGTTTTAAGGATAACTTCACCTTTTGCAAATTTGTCTAATGTTTTACATATATGCATTCTTTCATTTTTTTGAAAATTCAAATTTTTAATTTTATATTTCTTTTACCAAAAATAAAAAACTCTGCTTTTATTAAAATACCAAAAAAATGCCGAAGTTAAAAGTTATTTTTGCTTTATATAAAATTTATTTCTTAGTTAGAATTATTATGAAAAAGCAAGCGTACTCCAACTATTTTAAAAAGCAAGGTACAATGTTTTAAGACACCAGGAAAGGAGGCTTAATAAATAAAGGAACTGTTGAGAAATACGAGGGATTTATTTGGGGGAAACTGCACAGCTGCAGCTGGAGATAAGAAGATGCAGAAGGGGCAGAAACAGCCCAGCTTTGAGGAGAGTGGGGGCAGAGGCAGCTGAGTACTGCCAGTCAGCCAGGAAGTGCTTGGGAGTTTTCCCTCAGTTTCACAATGCTTAACTCCCTATGGCTACACAAGTGGCTGAGCTAAAGGCATCTGAGCAAAATACAATGAGCAGTCAGCTGAGAAGAAGCAGGTTTTAATTTCAATGACCTTCACCTAAGGGCAGGAATAGTAGTACTTCCAAGAACCTCACTGTAGCACTCTTCTTTTTTCAGTAGCACATTTTCTCTGCCCTTTTTCCCTTAACTCTGATTCTCCTTCTTACTTTCTCCAATAATTCATCACTTGGGAAGGAAAGAAATGACAAGTATTTCATAGGACAACTCTACTGTCAAAACAGAATTTTTCATTCTGGAACTCATGAGCTTTTCCACAGATCCTACCAGACCTCTCCCTGTTTTCCACAGGGTCTAATACTTGCTCCCATGTCTAAATACATATTTTTATTATCTGTTATTTTTAGACAAAATCTTAACTCTAGGACAGCTTTGATCTACTTCTGATGATCCAATAAGTCAGTATGCATTTGATACTCCCAGTCAATGTCTTTTGAATGTATTTTTCTTTCTCAAAGATCTTAACAGTTCTTTTGAAAAGATTAAAGGATCTTACTAGGTTTGGGTTTTTAATCTATTTTGGAAAATTTCAACAACTACAAAAGTACAAAGGGAGTGAAATAACTCCCTTGGGTTCCTTCCTTTGATCATTCTATCACCTTGATTCTATATCAATTCAGTCACAATTGTTTCACTGATGCCACCACCCAGGACTCACTACCCAGATTACTCTGAAGTCAATCCTAATCATCATATTGTTCTATCTGTATATATTTCAGTACATACATGTGAAAAGAAAGGATGCTTCTGTGCATTTTTACAAACTATCAAACTTTCAGTAAGTTAATGTTATGCTTTATCCACAAAATAAGCTGAGTTCTGTTCATTAAGGAGAATGAGACACTATCCATAAAACTCACTGTAGATTCTGTGAAGTTTAGCTAATACTTGCACAAAGGTGTTAAGTGAAGACAATTTACAGGGGAAATACCTAGCTTCTAAATAGTTAAGTAACTGTGATATCTATTATTACCACACTAAAATTAGCCATTAATATCATTTTCATTTTTTATTACCCTTATATCATTATGTTCTTTACAGCATTATTTTTATTATATTTCAAATTTCCTTAGTGAAGATAACTGCCTACAACTACTAAACACAGTTCTATTTTCTCCATTTGCCTACTATGTGAATCAAAGCAAAATTCTTATGCTATCATCCAACAGAGCTGAAGTGACAAATGCTTCCTCCCCATCCACCTCCTCCACCAAACATAGCTGAGTCCATGTAAACATGGTGGCAACAAGTCAGAGTGATAAGAAAGGAAGGAAACAGCACGACCTCCTGAGATCACATAGCTGGGTCATATCTAATCAATATCAATGTAACTACTTAATCTACTAAAAGCATTTAGGGATGCCTTTGCAGTTGAAAAAATTTTCTGTACTTACCACTTTCTGCTGCTTGTTTAATTCCAGGTTCATCCTCCTGAGAATCTGGTGAAAGTCCAATAATATCAAACCTAGAAAATAAGGCCAAACCTTGAAAGAACCATTTGATTCTGAGAAAGTCTGTTCTTGGCAAGGAAGTTTAATTAAACCCATGGTAGTGTGTATAAAAAGCAGTAGCCAGAGATACTCTCTAAAACATGAAACTCACATTAATATGTCTACAGAAGTCATACAATTAACTTAAAACACATGACTCTGATATTCTGTTATGTTCCTTTCACTCTAACTAGATATAGATTCTAATGTTAAAAAGTCACAGTGTCACAATTTCAGGGTGAGAAGAGCTCAAAATATTAGTCTAATCTTACACTTAAGCAAAACAAAAAACAAAACAAAGAAGTCCCTCAGTATTTTCAACCCATGATCCTGAAAGTTTGAAATAAATTCTAGCTATTCATTTCCTATTCCATTGTACTCTAAATCAATCCAATGGAATGGTCACTTTTACGTGTTACGTTACTCTCGCATGTGCTACCTCATACCTATCAAACAGAAGGATTTATAGTGACCTCTACCCATACTTGGAAAAATTTTCTCATTATGCATGATAGCCACCCTCAAGCTAGAAACCAAGGAAAATCTTCCACTGGTTCTTTCCACTTCTCTATCTGGTTATATGCTCACATTATGGTCTCTACAACATTAGTAGAAATTTTAGTTCAGGGATTGGGATTTTGCCAGACATAGAGATAAAAAAAACAAACCGTAAAGGTGGGTAGAAACTTGTGAACATTGCCATGGAATTGAAGTGGATAAAAAGGGAAATACAGGGTGAATGGAAAAAGCAGAGGGGACAAAAAAGAGACTGGAGGTACTGATGAGGTCTCAGAATAAACAGTGTGGAAACAAGAAAATAAAATCAATGGACATGCAATTATGATGTTACTAATCAGCGCTGAATTAAGTAATTTCAAGATGGGATAGCTTCAGATGACAAGATTCAAGGAATGACAGCGGATGACCAAAGCTGAGAGAAGAAGGGGCGTGGGGAAATCCCTCGGAAAGAGAAAAGGTGAAGGAACTAGAAAGCCAGCCAGGTTGTAAACAGGCCACTTAGACTGGACCCTGTAGTCACCCAAACAGTAAAACAGTGGCAGAAGCTGGAGTAGGAAGCAGAATACCTATCAAGTGTCAAAGTCATCATTTTTTTGAAACCCCTGATTATAGAAGAATAAGAGAACAGCAGGGAGAAATCATAGAAAGTAATAAAGAGAAATGAGAAACAAACTCAACTTTCCGATGATAAAGTATACAACAAATGTGAGAAAATCTTGAGAGGGCTGAAAGGGAAGTGGCTTCCTTAAAAATTGGCCAGCTCTCCAGAAAGGGAAGAAGTTGGAAGGATGAAGAGGTTGTGGCTTAACCAGAGTGAACCACATCAGATCATTCAGCAGTTTGGTGACTGAAATCAACAAAGGCCTATTAAACAGAGGTTTTTTTCCCAAAAATATTTCTATTTACCCATTCTCTCATGTTTCTGTTTATATAATTCCTTATGTTTATTCACAAGTCTAAAGCACAAAAACTTAAATAAGGTTAATTATGTAACTTTACAATTTAAAAATAGCTAAATACTGTTGTACACAAAAGTACTTCTAATCAAAGACTAAAGAGTTCTGATTGAATAAGTAAATTCTGACTCACCAAGAAGGCATAGCCATTTTCATATTCAATGTAACAGGCATAATTGGCCTATATGGGAGAGAAAAAACAGCAAAATAATAACAACAGAGCACAAAACCTGATAAATTCAACCAATCAAAAATAAATTACGTGAGGCTCACACAAAACTGTAAGCTACAATTTTAACATATGTTTTATGCATCTGTAACTGTAATAACTATCATCTCTATGCCCTCCAAGTGTGCTCTGAAGACAGAGCAGCAGCTGTGAAGGACTAAGCTTGGCAAATAAAATGAAAAAAAATTTCTCAACACCCTTACTTAATACTTGTAACTTCTTGGACATGAGAAGGGAAGTCAAGAACCAAAATGGTTGGAAGCATAAAATATGAGACTCTGATAAGAGCAATTTTTTGCATAGATACTAGAGAATTGGCACTCAGATCACATTTTTCTTACTATCTAATTCTTAGCTATGTACCTGCTTGATTAAGAGACCTCTAAATAAATATAAGATTTGCCTAAGTATCCATTACATCTGGTTCAAATCTGAGATGAAAAATATGCCAGACTATCTGAATTTAGCCACGTACAATAGGAAAAGTAAATGAATATACTATAAATATGTCTCACCACTATTCTCATGATTTGTGTAACAAGTCTATCTTGGAGATTACACGTCTATATCTAAATTGCTTTGAGAACATAAACATCCCCCAGGTTGGGAAATAGCGTAAGCAACTCAATCTGGGGGTAAATAAAAATAGAGCTGAAATTCTGACATAGTGAGAATTCTGTCTCTTGTTTGAATAGATTAATAGAGGACACCGCCACACTAAACCACAGTGTTCAGTTGTAGCCTGAGGTAAAACACACCCTCTATTTCAGAATAGAAAGAGGAAGGAAAGTTTTCTTTCCTAATCTCAGATGTTACTCCTTTTCCAACATTCATGTATGTCTTAACGCTATTGCTATTCCCACTTCTGAGGGTGAGTGATTCACCTACTACCACGGAGCCAAGCCCTTCTGACTTCTCCATGGCTACTTCCTCTCAGAAACCTTTGGACAGAAAACTTGCCAAGCTTAATGATTTTTCTGCATTTACTCAAAAGCTGCTATTTCCTTTTTGACAGAATCAGAAATTGAAACCAAATATATCAGACCCCAAAGTCTGTTCTGTCCACAGTGTATTACATTGTCTCTAATTCATAAAATTCAAAAGTGTTTTCAACATAACACAAGATTTTTTGAAAATCTGGCAGGTAAATCCCCTTCACAGACACCCCATGGACATCCTTAGACCTTTACATATATTTAAATATCCAAAAGAATTTTTCTGTCTTTACATTCAGCTGGCCTCTAGGAGAGCAGTATTTAAACTCCCAAAACAAGAGAAAAAGGAAAAAAAGTTTCAATTTAACCATGAATTCTAGTTTTAAGAAATTCTAAAATTAGTTAGGAATTTAAGAAATTAGTTTTAAGGAATTCTGAACTTTAATCTTAAACTGAAGATCTGAAGGATAAAAATTAATTATATTCAAATGCTTTTCCGGAAAAGTAAAGCTATTACAATTGTTCCTCCCCAGATTCTGAACCACAAACCTAGAGACTAGAAATACTCACGCATGCGGGCAGATATATTTGATATGTGAACTTCTGATACCTGCAAAAGCTTCTGCCCATCCGTGCCTGGTGGAGAAATTATTTGAATAATGCTATTAACTACTGTTTCAAATTGCAAAAAATTATTACAATAGTACTTACAAATTTTGTGAGGATAAATGTTAGTTCCTAAAAATACCTTAAGTGTGGACCATCAATGCTATTAAAACACCACCATGAATCTACAAACAACCTAAACGAAGCTGTTATTTAATACTCATCTATGTATCAAGATTCTCTCTCATGATTTCTGAACAGCAATGTATACTCCTTCATATATTTCCACAGGGTTTTACAATTTTCAAAAAACATATGTGCGTATTTTTTACAACCACGTCCCTATCAAGTACGCAAAACATGTAATTCAGAAAAAAATCCTCAGAGGAATAAAGTATATCACTTTTCTAATATCTCTGCATGCTTACATTATTATTATAAACAACTTTAATATTTTTCCTTGTGTGTATATACAAAAATCTATACATGCTCAAAATACAATACAGAAAAACTGAAAAATATAAATCATCATAATCCTAGACAGAAATAATCTTCTTTTTAAAAATATATGTTCCAGTTGTAGGTAGACATGATACCTTTATTTTATTTTTATGTGATGCTGGGGATAGAACCCAGGGCCTCATGCGTGCTAGGTGAGCGCTCTACCACTGAGCCACAACCCAAAGCCCGGAAATAGTTAATGTTTTGATATAAATTCTTTGAAGTGTATCAATTAAGATATAGGTAATGGACTTCACAAAAATGGGACATATTAGGCTGAGGTTTGTAGCTCAGTGGTCGAGCACTGGCACTGGATTAAATTCTCAGCACTGCATATAAATAAAATAAAGGTCCATTGACAACTAAAAAAATTTTTAAAAAATGGGAAACACTGTTCAGTTTCCTGCTTATTAACACTTGACTTTACATTCCATGCTTTTTTTTACATCTTATCGATACTGAAGGATAAAGTCCTTTATTTTGTAAAATTTTTTGGAAATGAATGTTGAACACGTCAGTAAACTATGATTCTGTTTTAATCCACTTCTTTCAAAGTGTTAAAGACATATAAAAAGATTTAAAATAACAATATTAACCATAATAACACCAAGTATGAGCCAGACTATTCCAAGAGTTCAGTGTGTGTTTGTGCATGCGTACACGTGGAAGTTCATATGTGTGTGTTGTAGGTATATATCTGAGTATCTGTTTTAAAGATTTTTACACTGAAAGCTATGAGACATGCTGAAAGAAATTAAAGTTAGATAAATGGAAAGACATCCTATGTTCACGGACTGGAAAACACACTGTTTTTAATATGGCAGTACTCCCTAAATTAACCTAGAGTCAACGCAATCTTTATCAAAATCTCAGATGAATTTGTAGAAACTGATGCTAATCCTAAAATGCATATGGAAACTTGAGAGACCCAGAATATCCAAAACAATCTTGCAAAAGTTGGAGGACTAACACTTCCCAATTTCAAAAGTTACTAAAAAATCTAAGGCTAAGAAAGGCTGTGGTACTGGGGCAAAGACGTAAATAAGTGAATCAAGAATCCAAACATAAACCCTCACAAGTACTGTCAATTTAAGCACCAGAACACTCCTGGTGCAGTGGTACATGCCTGTAATTCTAGTAACACAGGAGGCCGAGGCAAGAAAATTGTAAGTTCAAAGTCAGCCTCAGCACCTTAGTGAAAACTTGTCTCAAACATTAAAATAAAATAAATAAAATTAAATTAAATAAATAAAATTAAATTAAATAAATAAAAGGCTGGGAATGTAGCTCAGTGGTTTTACAGTAGAGTGCTCCTAGGTTCAATCCCCAGTACTATTTATAAAACAGAAAGCAAATAAACAAAAAAACATATTAATGGATAAGGAACAGTTTTTTCAACAACTGTAGTTGGGAAAGCAGATATCCACAGGCAATGGAAGGAAGCTAGACTACTACCTCATGCCATACATAGAAGTTAACTCAAAATAGGCCAGACTTAAATACACAGATAAAACTATAAAACTCCAGAAAAAAAATACATCAATCTTTGTGACCCAGGACATGGTAATGATTTCTTAGGACACTGAAAGCATAATCACAAGAAAAAATAGATAAATTAAAAATCATCACAATGAAAACCTGTTGGGCTTCAAAAGACTCTATGAAGAAAGTTAAAAGACAATTTACCCAATAGGAGAAATTGCTGTAAAATCATCTCTCTAATAAAAGTCTAATATTTGTAATACATTCAGAACTCTTAAAACCCACAAACAAAAACAACCAACCAGTTTACAAAAGGGCAAAGAACCCGAAGAGACACATCTTTAAGGATATACAAATGGCTAACAAGCGCAGGAAAAGATGCTTAATCTTCATTAGTCATGAAGGAAATACAAATCAAAATCACAATGAGATGGTGGTTTTCACATCCACTAGTACAGCTATAAAATAATTTTTAAAAACCTTAAAATTGCCGAGCCCGGTGGCGCACGCCCGTAATCCCAGCACTTGGGAAACTGAGCAGGAGGATCGCGAGTTCAAAGGCAGCCTCAGCAACTTAGCGAGGCCCTAAGCAACTCAGTGAGACCCTGTCGCGAAATAAAATACAAAATAGGGCTGGGGATGTGGCTCAGTGGTGGAGTGCCTTGGGTTCAATCCCTAGTACCAAAAAAAAAAAAAAACAAAAAAAAACAAAAAAACCTTAAAATTACAAGAGTTGGCATGGCGTAGAGAAATTGGAACATTACATTGCTGACAGAAATGTAAAATGGTCAGGTACTATGTACAATAGTTTGGTAGTTCCTCAAAAACACAAGCTGGGTGTGGTGTTGCAAGCCTATAATCCCAGCAACTCTAGAGGCTGAGGCAGAAGAATTGCAAGTTAGAGGCCAGCCTCAGAAACTTAGTAAGATCCTAAGCAACTTAGCGAGACCCTGTCTCAAAATAAAAAAGTAAAAATGGCTGGGATGTAGCTCAGTGGGAAAGCACCTCTGAGTTCAATTCTCAGTACCAAAAAAACCAACCCCCCCAAAAAAAACCCATAGAATTACTATATGATCCAACAATGCCAATCCTAGATATATACTCAAGATATCTGAAAACAGGAATTGGACTCTTGAGATCCAAGATGGTGGACTAGAGGGAGGATGCATTTCTTGTCTCTCTGTAACTAGGGGTTCAAGCAGAAGAAATACTGTTTCTCTGGGTTCCCCTGCTGTTTACCCCATTCCTCTGCCATGATCACTTGCCGTCTGCCAGCATATCACCTACCTTTTGAGTGTGGATTGCTCACTGACCACTGCCTATTATCTGCCATTCGCCTGTTTGCCTGCGTCTTGCCTGCCTATCGCCCACTGCCCACTGCCTTACGTCTACCCACTGATTGTCCACCATTAGCCTGCAGACCACCGCAGACCACCAGCAGATCACCTACTGCCCACTGTTGCCTGGAAATCCACTGTCACAGTACCGGCAGGTTTGGTTACATGCAGCTGCCGCCATCTTGGTTAACAGCCAGGACCTGCAGGTTTGCTGACGCCATCTCAGGGCATGGCCACCTCAGTCTGGGGACTCAGGCCAGGGCCTGGAGACATGGTGGGGTAACTGCAGGCCTGGTTGTACCTGAGGTGTTTCTGCTCAGTGTGGCAGTGGCTGCCATCTGGCTGCCTCTTTGCAGGGCCGCTCCTTTGTGTGAGAGCATCCCTGGTGGTCTCTCTGCAGATTGAAAGGGCATTGAGGTCTTGGTACTGCAAAAAGGCAGGGTCTGGGGAAGCTGGAGCTCAGGTCCATCAGATTGCAGTTGGGATTGCATGGGTCAGTCTGGGTCTGGCAAGCCTTTGGAAAGCCAGAGCCTAAGGGCAGTTTCCTGGGGGAGCACAGGTTGAAGAAACTGGAGAAAACTGGGCTTTCCCAGCTCACTGAGTCATGAAGTGTGCAGGAATGGAAGGCACCAGCTACAACGGGTGGGAAAACTGCTAAGAGGGTGTGAGGTAATCTTGCTATTGGCTCACCCACCCAACCAGTGTGGCCAGCCACTCGACAGGAGCTAACATCAAACTTCACACAACTCTACCTATGGGTGGAGGAGGGAGGCTGAAAGCCAACAGAAGCAATCATTCAATTTGCCATTGAGACTTTTCTCCTTTTTTTGTTTTTCTTTTTTCATCCTCTCACACCTCTACCATCTTTGAATTAAATAATTTTCATGCATCAATTTATTGAGGAATGGAATATCTGAATAGTATACGACAGTTTTATTGTGTATTCTTATATTTTTACTTTTTAAAAAAATCTGCACATATTTTTTTCTCTCACCTATCTGTCTCCCTGGATTCTCTTTCTCACTTCTCTCATACTAACAGCCAACCTCTATTAATTCCTTCCTTGCTCTTACTATGAATTTTTACCTCTAATCTTCTCTCCCTCTCCCTCATAAACATAACATCTTACACTACTTCTCTTCCCTCATTGTTCATCATTTGAAACAGTTAAACCCTTTTAGCAAACTTACTGTTTATATTGTAGACAATAATTGAACACTTCATATCTGTCTATTGTGACAAAATTTGTAAACGCCTTAAAAGGAGCCATTTGGTTTAAGGTGGTATATTGTTTGAATTGGGTGCTATTAATATTGGTCTCCCCCTTAAAGGTGAGGTATTGGAAGCCTTCAGGGACACTCTTAAGACTACAGGGTAGAATCTGTACTGCCTCAGCTCCCTACCTCGAGATGAGAAAACACACAAGCAACATGAAAAAAAACAAGAGAAGGAAGTGCCTCAAACACACCAAGGTGTTCCAACAACAGAATCCATAGACAACACAGTAGAAGAAATGTTAGAGAAGGAGTTTAGAAAATACATAGATTGAGCTTTGAAATAAAGGATGGTATTGGAGAGAAAATACAGAAAGTAAAAGATCACTTCAGCCGGGCACGGTGGCGCATGCCTGTAATCCCAGCACTTGGGAGGCTGAGACAGGAGGATCGCGAGTTCAAAGGCAGCCTCAGCAACTTAGTGAGGCCCTAAGCAACTCAGTGAGACCCTGTCTCTAAATAAAATAGAAAATAGAAAATAGGGCTGGGGATGTGGGTCAGTGGTGGAGTGCCCCTGGGTTCAATCCCCAGTACCAAAAAAAAAAAAAAAAAAAAAAATCACTTCAATAAAGAGGCAAAGATTATAAAAAGGAAGCAAGTGGAAATCCTCAAAATGAAGAAAACAATAAACCAAATTAAACATTCAATGGAAAGTATCAACAACAGACTAGACCATTTGGAAGACAGAATCTCCGATGATAAAGACAAAATATATACTCTAGAAAATAAAGTTGACCACACAGAGAAAATGGTAAGACACCATGAACAGAACTTCCAAGAAATATGGGATAACATGAAAATACCAAATGTAAGATTTGTTGGAGTAGACAAAGGCATGGAGGAATGCACAATCTTTTCTATGACACAATATCAGAAAAATTCCCAATGCTAAAGAATGAAATGGAAGATCAACTACAGGAGGCATACAGGACCCCAAATGTACAAAATTACAGCAGACTCACACCAAGGCACATTATAATGAGAATGACTAACATATAGAATATAAAGATAGAATTTGAAAGGCTTTCAGAGTAAAAAATCAAATTATATATAGGGGGAAACTAATTCGGATCTCAGCTGATTTCTCACCCTCAATGCCAGGAAATCCTGGAATAACATATAACAGGCTCTGAAAGAAAACGGATGCCAACTGAGAATTTTATGTCCAGTAAAATTAAAAATTAAGTTTCAGATTTGAAGATGAAATAAAAAATCTTCCATGATAAACAAAAGTTAAAAGAATTCACAACTAGAAATCCTACACTATAGAACATTCTCAACAAAATATTCCATGAGGAGGGAATGAAAAAACAAACAAACAAACAAACAAACAAAACATGAAAACCAGCAAAGGAAGGAACTACACTAAAGGAAAGGTCAATCAAAGGAGAAACTAAGTCAAGTTAAAAACCAAAAATAAACCAAAATGAGCAGGAATACAAATCATATCTCAATAATAACCCTGAATGTTAATGGCTTAAACTCATTAATCAAAAGACAGACTGCTAGAGTGGATTAAAAAAAAAAAAACCCCAACAATATGCCGTCTTCAACAGACTCACCTCCGAGGAAAAGACATCCACAGACTGAAGGTGAAAGGCTGGGAAAAACATCACTCACATGAACTACATAATCAAGCAGGGTTTTCCATCCTCATATCAGACAAAGTGGACATCAAATCAGTTAGTCAGAAGGGATAAAGAAGGACATTTCATATTGCTTAAGGGAATCGTACACCAACAAGACATAACAATTGTAAATACATATGCCCCAAACAATGGAGCATCTAAGTATATCAAACAAACCCTTCTCAATTTCAAGAATCAAATAGACCACAACATAAAAATACTGGGTGACTTTAACACACCTCTCTCACCACTGGATAGATCTTCCAAACAAAAACTAAACAAAGAAACTACAGAATTAAATAATACAATGATTTAGACTTAACAGACATATATAGAGTATTTCATCCATTATCGAGCAAATACACTTTCTTCTCAGCAGCACGTGGATTCTTCTCTCAAACAGACCATATGTTACGCCACAAAGTAACTCTCAGCAAATACAAAAAAAAAATGGAGATAATACCCTGTATTCTATCAGATCATAATAGAATGAAACTAGAAATAAATGATAAAATAAAAAATAGAAACTATTTCAACACCTGGAGACTAAGTAGCAGGCACTGAATGATGAATGAATAGAAGAAGAAATCAAGGAGGAAATAAAAAAAATACTAAGAAGTAAATGAGAACATTGATTCAACATATCCAAATCTCTGGGACACAATGAAGGCAGTGCTAAGAGGAAAGTTCGTTGCACTGACTTCATACATTAAAAGAATAAAAACTCAACAAATAAATGACTAACATTTTACATCTCAAAGTCCTAGAAAAAGAACAGATCAACACCAAAAGCAGCAGAAGACAGAAAATAATTAAAATCAGAGCTGAAATCAATGAAATTGAAACAAAGAAACAATTGAAAAATTGACAAAACATAAAGTTAGTTCTTTGAAAAAAATAAAATTGACAAGCCCTTAGCTACAATAACAGAGAGAGAGAAAACCCAAATTACTAAAAAGGAATTATTACAACGGATACTACTGAAATGCAGAAGATAATTAGAAACTATTTTGAAAATTTAAACTCAAATAAAATAGAAAAACTTGAAGACATCAACAAATTTCTAGAGACATATGATCTACCCAAATTGACGCAGGAGGATATACGCAATTTAAACAGATTAATTTCAAGCAATGAAATAGAAGACACTACCAAAGGTCTACCAAGCAAGAAAAGTCCAGGGCCACACAGATTCTCAAGCCAAGTTCTACAAGACCTTCAAAGAAGAATTAACACCAATACTCCTCAAATTATTCCATGAACAGAAAAGGAGGGAACCCTTCCAACCTCATTCTGTGAAGCTAGTATCACCCTTACACCAAAACCAGACAAAGGAAAGAAAATGTCGGACCAATATCCCTCATGAACACACACGCAAAAATTCTCAATAAAATACTGGCAAGTTGCATACAAAAATATATTAAAAAGATAGTGCACAACTATCAAATGGCGTTCACCCCTGGAATGCAAGATTGTTTCAACATACAGAAATCAATAAACTTAACACATCCCATTAATAGACTTAAAGACAAAAATCATAAGATTATGTCAAAAGATACAGAGAAAGCATTTCACAAAATACAGCACCTCTTCATGTTCAAAACACTAGAAAAACTAGGAATGGTAGGACCACCCCTCAACATTGTAAAAGCTATCTATGCCAAGTCAATGGCCAACATTGTCCTAAATGGAGAAAAATTGAAAGCATTCCGTCTAAAAACTGCAAGAACACAGGGATGCCCTCTTTCACCACTTCTATTCAACATCATCCTTGAAACTCTACCCAGAGAAATCAAACAGATGAAAGAAATTAAAGGGATATGAATAGGAAAAGAAGAACTCAAGCTATCACTATTTGTTGATGACATGATTCTATATTTAAAAGATCCAAAAAATTCCACGAGAAAACGTCTAGAATCCTAAATGAATTCGGCAAGGTATCAGGATATAAAATCAACACCCAGAAATCAAATGCATTTCTATACATAAGTGATGAATCCACTATAAGAGAAATTAGGAAAACTACCCCATTTGCAATAGCTACAAAAAAAAATAAAATAAAATACTTGGGAATCAATCTAACAAAAGAGGTGAAAGACCTCTACAATGAAAACTACAAAACACTATGAAAGAAACTGAAGAAGACCTTAGAAGATGGAAAGATCTCCCATGCTCTTGGATAGGCAGAATTAATATTGTCAAAATGGTCACACAACCAAAAGCGCTATACAATTTCAATGCAATTCCTATTAAAATCCCAATGACATTCTTCATAGAAATAGAAAAAGCAATCCTGAAATTCATTTGGAAAAATAAGAGACCCAGAATAGTCAAAACAATCCTTAGCAAGAAGAGTGAAGCAGGAGGCATCACACTACCAGATTGTAAAGTATACTACAGAGCAATAGTAACAAAAATGGCATGGTATTGGCACCAAAATAGACATGTAGACCAAGAGGGGTATGAAATAGAAGACACGGAAATAAACCCACATAAATACAGTTATCTCATACTAGACAAATGTGCCAAAAATACATATTGGAGAAAAGATAGCCTATTCAACAAATGGTGCAGGGAAAACTGGAAATCCATATGTAACAAAAGGAAATTAAACCTCTCTCTTACCCTGCACAAAATTCAGCTCTAAGTGGATCAAAGACTTAGGCAGTAGAACTGAGACGCTGTGCCTAATAGAAGAAAAAGTAGGCCCAAATCCTCATCATGTTGGCTAAGGGCTTGATTTCCTTAACAAGACTCCTAAAGCGCAACAAGTAACATTAAGAATCAATAAATGGGATGGATTCAAACTAAAAATCTTCTCAGCAAAGGAAACAATAACATGAAGAGAGAGCCTACAGAATGGGAAAAAGTCTTTACCACACACACTTCAGACAGAGCACTAATCTCCAGGATATACAAAGAACTCAAAAATCTTAATACTAAAAACCCCCCCAAAAAACAAAATAGACACTTTACAAAAGAAATACAACTGATCAACAAACATATGAAAAGAATGTTCATCATCTCTTGCAATTAGAGAAATGCAAATCAAAACTACTCTAGGATTTCATCTCACTCCAGCCAGAATGGCAATTACCAATAATTCAAGCAATATTAAGTGTTGCTGAGGATGTGGGGAAAAAGGTACACTCATACATTGTTGGTGGAACTGCAGAATGGTGCAACCAGTTTGGAAAGCAATACGGAGATTCCTCAGAAAACTTGAAATGGAACCACCATTTCACCCAGCTATCCCATTCCTCAGTTTATACCCAAAGGACTTAAAATAAGCATACTATAGTGACACAGCCACATCAGTGTTTGCAGCAGCTCAATTCAAAATAAGTAAACTATGGAACCATCCTAGATGCCCTTCAACAGATGAATGGATGAAAAAAATGTAGTACATATACACAATGGAATATTACTCAGCCTTAAAGAAGAATGAAATTATGGTATTTGCAGGTAAATGGATGGAACTGGAGAATATCATGCTAAGTGAAATAAGTCAATCCCAAAAACCAAAGGCTGAATGTTTTCTCTGATAAATAGATGCTGATCTATAGTTGGGGGTGGGTAGAGAAGAATGAAGGAACTTTGCATTATGTGGCAGTTGGGATAGGAAGAACAGTAGAATGACAGATAGGCATTCTTATCCTATATATGTATGAAAAAAGTTTTTTAATTAAAAAACAAAAAAAGAAATCTAAAACAGATATTCAAACAAATACTTGTATATGAATATTCATAATGATACTATTTACAATACCTAAAAGGCTAAAATAAGGAAACAACTCATATCCATTAACACTGAGTACCTAATATACTTCTCCTGGGATAGTATTTCAGCACAAAAAAAATTAGTACAATGATACATGTTCTAATATGTATTAGCCTCAAAAATGTCATGCTAAATGAAATCAGACATGAAATGTTTATATTATATGATTACATTTATGTAAATATCCAGAATAGGCAAATCCATAGCTATGGGAAGCAGATTAGAGGTTACACCAAGGGACAAAGAACATCAATGTGGAATGATTACTTAATGGGTTTGAGATGCTTACATGAACTGATGTTTTGGAACTAAATAGTAGTGACTGGTTGCACAGCATGGCGAATTTTCTAAATGTCATCAACAGTTCATGTTAAAATGGTTCCTTTTGCTGGGGGTGATAGTATACACCTGTAATCCCAGTGACTCAAGAGTTTGAGGCCAGTTGGCAATTAGTGAGACAATGCCTCAAAAAAAAAAAAAATTAAATAAATAGAAAGGGTTGGTGGAGAGGGATACCCCAATTAAAAGTAGGCTATGGCTATGGGCTTGAGTAGACATTTCTCCAAAGATATACAAATGGCTAACATGCACATCAAAAGATGCTCAACATCATTAGTCATTAGGAAATGCAAATCAAAACCACTGTCGGATTCCACATTGTACCTACTATGATAATTATAATCAAAAAGACATAAGAGCTGGGCACAGTGGCGCATGCCTGTAATTCCAGCACTTGGGAGGCTGAGGCAGGAGGATTGAGAATTCAAAGACAGCCTCAGCAACTTAGCGAGGCCCTAAGCAACTCAGTAAGACCCTGTCTGTAAATAAAATACAAAACAGGGCTGGGGATGTGGCTCAGTGGTGGAGTGCCCCCGGGTTCAATCCCCAGTACCAAAAAAAAAAAAAAAGACATAAGAGATGAAGAGGGTAGAGAAAAAGCAGAACTCTCATACACTGCTGGGAGAAATATAAATGTGCAGCTGCTTTTGAAAACAATCTGGCAAGTCCGCCAAAGGGAAATATGAGGTTACCATATAACTCAGCAATCATAGGTCTACACCCAAGAGTACTAAAAGCGTATGTCCATACAAAAACTTGTACACACATGTTCTTAGCATCACTAACCACCCCACATGGATGAACCTTGAAAATATTAAATGAAAGATGCCGGTTACAAAAGACCATATATGATTCCACTTATATAAAATGTCAAAGTTAGACAAATCTATACAGATAGAAAACAGATTAGTGGCTGCCTACAACTGGGGGCATGGGACTTTTAGGGGTCATAATTTTAAAGTACAGGGCTTCTTTTTGGGACAATGAAACTACTCAAATTGCTGCAGTTGCGCAATCTGTGATGAACACACTAAAAGTCACTGAACTAGCTGGAAACGTAGCTCCGTGGTGGAATGCTTGCCTGGCATGCACGAGGCCCTGGGTTCAATCAGGACACACCTTCCACAGCATGCTGGAATCCACTGCACACACTGGCACTATGCAGTCCAAGCTGCCATCCTGATTTTGTCAAACCAACTAAACGAGTTCCAGCCTGCATAGATACAGGAGAGGGTAGCAGAGAGCTACCCAATTGGATGTTACTGTCCCTTTCACTCAAGTTTGCCTTAAAAAGAAAATCTTTTTATATTGCATCTGAACACAGAAAGAGGAGACATGTCCCCCCTTTCTAGTAAATACAGTAAATACAGTAGAATCAATTCATTTTGATGCTGAGGATTTAATTCCTGCAAAGCCTTGGGCTAGGTGCTACAGGGAATAAAGAGAAAGATATGCTCCCTCTTCTCTGTAGACTTAAAATATACTGAAAACAACAACCATACTGACATATTATTGGCATGATTCAAGTCAATAAAAATTACATTCTTTTAATCAATATTGCAGTAAAAACTCAGTGATGTAACTGACATGGGGGCAAAAGTACTGCAAAAAGTCTGACTGCATAGTAGGGTTTAATCAGTGCTGATTTCCTAATTTGGAGTGCTGTATGCTAGATATGTGTAAGTGCCCTTGTGCATGGGAAATATTACTGGAGTACTTAGAGGTCATGGAAGATCTGGTTTACAGGACGATCTCAAGAATAAAAGACTTGTAATCATCAGATAATGAGTGAGTGTATATATGTATATGTATGTATATGCACATACACATACACATATAGAGAGCACATGCACACCAGTGCCAGGAAGCACAAGCACACATAGGACTGTGGGCACAATGGAACATGCAGTAAAAGACTGGGGAACAATTCAGGAAGCTCTGTGACAGCAATAGGGATTTCTTTGTATAAAAAAGACATCTACAAAAGAAATCTTGAGTCACACAACAGTATGTATAGTAAAGAATTATGTTGCAATGGATGAACCTTACAAATAAAATGAGCAAAAGGAGCTGGACACAGAAAAGGATATACCAAAAGTCAGAAAACTGGTTCCCTCTGGGGATGAGAGGGAAAGGAAACAAAGGAAACTTCTCAGGAATAGGAATGTTCTGTATCTACATCATACTGATAATTATATGGGCATATGAATTTATACATTTATCCAGAAGAAAATTTAAGACTTTAATATTTGTCAATTTTATACCCCAAAACAATTTTCAAAATTTTTTTAAAAAAATAGCACATCCAACTCAAATAGCCTCCTAGCTTGAGCCAAAATGAGTTAAGAATCGTAGTAACAGTTGCAAACCACCTGGTAAACTCTTCACCTGCCAAACTCAACCATTAAGGAAGGTCACAGGAGTTGGGCTGAGTGTGGCCTTTGTGGGATTCCAGCTGCTCATTGCTAATATAGACTTTACTGACTTTGGAGTCAGCAGTACAAAAGATAAAATTGAGGAAAATGGGCTGACTGATCTGAGATTAATCTGGAAAGATTTGGGAAAATCATATTAAGATTACAGATTGCAGATAGTCACCTTCTGAAAAGAAAAATGCAAAGGTATGTGTTGTGGTTTATTTACTTATTTTTTTCCCAGTACTAGGGATTGAACTCAGGGGCACTCCACCACTAAGCCACATCCCCAACCCTATTTTGTATTTTATTTAGAGACAGGGTCTCAGTGAGTTGCTTAGGGTGAGGCTGGCTAAATTGGTGAGGCTGGCTTTGAACTACTGATCCTCCTGCCTCAGCCTCCTGAGCTGCTAGGATTACAGGCATGTGCCACCGCATCCGGCTGTGTTGTGTTAAATGACTGAAGTACTTACTAAAGGTCTATGTTAACCCCCTTAATGAGTTTTTCATTGCTTTTTATGTTTCACTAAAAAGCAATTTTTACTATAGACTATAATATAACTGTGATATGTTCTTTCCAAGGTCACTGCCAATGCTGATTTTAGGGATGTTGTTTCGGTTTTCCTCTTTTCAATTTCTAAGTGTATCATTATTAGTTTATTTTCTACTTTAGGATCTGTGCTAATGACCTCAGGGATGACTAAATAAGCCTTAGCCGTCGTGGTGTTATTTCAGCTAATTATAGCTTTGGGAATGCAGCCACTAAAAATCACATTTATAAAACAATTTTCCACCTATTTATTAGTCTAAATGGAACACAGGTTCAATTATGTTCCTCAAAACATTACTATGTATAATAAATGCTGGACTTAACACAGCTCACTAGGGAGGATGATAGCCTTACTCCCTTAAATTTACAAAGTACAGCCATATTATAAAGTTCATTGAAAAGTAATGACATTCATCTATGGTGACTAGATAAACAGTAAGATAGTATTTTAAATTTAATGTTAATTTTAGAATTGTTTTTAATACAGGAAACCTTGGCCATTTTTTCTATATCAGAGGGGTCTCCACAGCTGACCTTTTGTAGCTCCCACATATGTACATATACATTTAACTATGAGTAAAAAAGCTGGGAGCTGGAGTTATGACTCACTGGTAGAGCACTCGCCTAACACATGTGAGGCACTGGGTTTGATCCTCAGCACCACATATAAATAAATAAATATGGGGGAGGGTTGGGGGTGCAGGAAAGATAGTGGAGTGAGACAGACATCATTACCCTATGGACATGTATGATTACATGCATGGTGTGAATCTACATCATGAACAACCATAGAAATGAAAAGTTGTACCCTATTTGTGTACAATGAATCAAAATGCAGTCTGTAAAATAAATAAATAAATAAAAATAAAGGTGTCCACCTACAAGTAAAAAAATGTTAAAAAAAATGCTGGAGTTCACTATGGTGAAGGACAGAGAGGATATAGATTTTACAGTTCAAACACTTTTTGGTTCACTCACTTGTTCTCGACCACTGTTTGGGGTAAAAGAGGGTGATGACAAGTTGTCTTTCAATTATTTGACCCAAAGGTATGGACAATGAAGCAATGTTTTTCACTCACCTTAAATCTGATTTACATTTTTTTTGGTTTGCTGGGTATTGAACCCATGGCCTTGGGCTTGCTAGGTGAGCACTCTACCAACTGAGCTATATCCCATCCCATGTGCCCCAAGTTGCGACCGCACAATTATTAATATTACATATAAGATATGCTGTTTCTTTCAACTACTTTAAACGACTAAAACCATTGACTCCACACCCCCACCTCAATATACAGTCTAGCTCTAGTCAATGGCCTAGCTCAAGAAAATGCCTTTTTTATGACCAAAGATATGATTTTTAAAAATAGGAAAGAAATTAAACACAAATTGCACATGAGCTAGGTACAACAGTGCACATCCTAGCGACTCCAGACGCTGAGGCCAGCCTAGGCAACTTAATGAGACCACATCTCAAAACAAAAAGTAAGAAGGGCTGGGGATTAATTACTTCAGAGATAAGTGCTTGCCTATCATGTGCAAAACTGATTTCAAGCCCCAACAAAAGTACTGCTCTCAGCAAGTCTACAGTCTAGTAGGAGAAACAAAATATGAAAGCAGCAGCATTCAAATAAAAATCTAAGCATTACAAAAAAGTTATGAAGAAAGTAAAAATGAGGAGGAAAGGAAAAGATTAATTTTAGCTATGTAATCAAAAAAGGATCAATAGGAACCTGTAAGATGTAGGCAATGTTTTCACCCATAACACACACACACATAACACACACACACATAACACACACACACACAACACACACACACAAACACACTGCAGTGGGTTTTATTACATTTATTAACAAATGATTTTTGACAAAGGTGCTAAGGTAATTCAGTTGGAAAAGAATAGTCTTTTCAACAAATATAACTGAGACAAATGCATATTCACATGAAAAAGAATGAAGGTGAACCCTTCCTCATATCATATAAAAATAAACAAAATGGACAAAAGACCTAAATAATAGCTAAACTTATAAAATAGAAGAAAAATGGTACAACACTTAATGACCCTGGATTGGAGAATTATTTCTTGGTATAACACTAAAAGCAGAAGCAACCAAAGGAAAAAAGGTAAAATGAAATTTATCAGGATGAAAAACTACTGAGCTGCAAAGGATATTAGCAAGAGAATAAAAAGACAACCCATGAGATGACTTTACAAATTATATATCTGATGAGTTTTTTTTTTTTTGAACCCAGGGCCTTGTGCTTGTGAGGCAAGCACTCTACCAACTGAGCTATATCCCCAGTGCCCTATCTGATGAGTTTAATGTCCACTATATACAAAGAATTCCTTTTTTTTTTTTTGGTACTGGGGGTTGAACCCAGGGGCACTCTACCACTGAGCCACATCCCCAGCCCTATTTTGTATTTTACTTAGAGACAGGGTCTCACTGAGTTGCTTAGGGCCTCGCTAAGTTGCTGAGGCTGGCTTTGAACTTGCGATCCTCCTGCCTCGGCCTCCTGAGCCGCAGCTCAGTGGTGAAGTGCTCCTGAGTTCAATCCCCGGTACCAAAAAAGAACTCTATATAAAGCTTTAATTAAACTAAATCTAATATTTAGAAACCTTAATTAGAATATACTTCAATATTAGAAAAGAGAAGAAAAACAAAACAAAGACATGCACAAACAAGATTTATGATCCGGGAGTCTAGGGCAAAACCCAAGAAATATTATAAATTCATTCCAATCTACTCACTTCTCAATTGTGCTCTTTTAGAAAACACTGTAAAGTAACTAAAGCATTATTTGCTATCTGGTAGTAATGAGTGACTGTCCAAATTTGTACACACACAAAAATGCCAATCATCTGCATTCCCTACATGTTATTCTTATGAACCTTCCTATAAATCCTCATCAGTCTTGTCCACTAACTGACCAATAGTAAAGTGATCTAAAATAGGTCAAATTCCTGACTGACCACTCAAATGAGGATTGATAGAGCTGGAATGGTTCTCTGTGGAGTGACATGAAAATGTGACAGCAGAGAAAATTATGCAAATATACTGAAAGAAGCCAAAGTGAGAAACCATGAGGCCAGGGAAAGGTGGCAAGAATAACCTAAGTGCCCCACTTTTATGTCCATCTGGAACCTCAGAATATGCTCTTATTTGGAAGGAGCTCTTTGCAGATATTAACTAGTTAAGGATCGAAATGAGATCATACTGGACGACTAGGTGTGTCCTAAATGCAGTAACCCGTGTCTTTACATCAGAGGAGAGAACACAGATACACAGCAGAGAAGGGTAAGTGAAGACAGACAAAGGCTGAAGGCATGCTGTCGCAAGCTGCAGAAAGCCAGGGGCATCGGCAATGGAAGAAGCAGGGAAGGACTGCATCTTTCTTTGAGACTTCAGAGGGAGAATATGTAGCCCTGATTTATTTTGGACTTTTGACCTATTTAACTGTGAGAACAAATTTCTATGATTTTAAGCTCTATAGTTTGTGGTTGTTACAGCAGCCCTAGAAAACTAAAATATGTGGTGATTGATGCTCCTTATATGTCTTGGTCTTTAATTACCCATTTTTTAATTTACTTCTTGTTCTTGTACTGTTCTAGCCCTGGGATACTATATTAAGTTAAACAACAACAACAAATTCCCTGTGATCAGGTGAATTTTACAGTATATACATTGTATCTCAAAAAATTTTTTAAAGTCTTTGCCTTCATGGACTTTGTATGATAATGAACTATCCTTATCCACAAATTCCACTTCTTCCTTAAGCTAGTTGAAAGATTTTCAACCTGTGCAAAGAATCCCCAAATCACATTCTATCTAGATCTTGATTACAGAAAGACTAGCAAACTTAGCAAGGTCACAAAACATCCATGTTGCCAAACCTATATTATTTTCAATCCTCACCCCTTGACCTCTCAGTAAAATGTGATCCAGTAGCAGCAGAACAGTTCTTTATCTTTAAAACATTCTTTTCTGTGTTTTCACAATCTCCTCGGCCTAGAAAATTTCACAAAGACTCGTACAGAGCCTAATTCCTGGAATATGTGGGGGCCTGGGGCATGGTGGTGGTGAGAATGGTGGTTCAGGAAAAAGATCAAGCCTTCTACCTGTCCTTTCCTCTTTCTTCATTTTCCTTAATTGGAACTGAACTTTCAGATATCACATTCAAAAGGTGGGGGGAAATCCCAGAGACTCAAGGCTGAGGCAGGAGGACTGTAAATTCGAAATTAGCCTCAGCAACTTAGAGAGACCCCCACCTTAAAATAACATACGAAAAGGGCTGGTTGGAGACTTAGCTCAGTGGTAAAGCTCCCTTTGGTTCAATCTCTAGTCCAAACAAAAAGCAAAAAAGAAATGCAGGGGGAGGTTGGGCATGGTAGAACATGCCAGTAATTCCAGCAACTCAGGAGGATGAGGAAGGAGGAACACAAGTGCAAGGCCAGCATTGGCAACTCAGTGACACTCTGTCTCAAAACAAAAAGTAAAAAGGGTTGGGGATGTAGCTCAATGGTAGAGCACCCCTGGCCAATCCCTAGTACTAAAAAAAAAGACAAAAAAAAAAGTCCAGTGAAGGGTCTCATGTACGAAGCACGGCTGTGGGCTAGTACGGATGGATAGAAGCACACTGGAGCTGCACTATTGCTATAACTGCACGATTAAAAGCCAGGTTCCTCTTGGAACTACAGATATAGAAAGGGGGAAAGCTATAATAAATCCTGGGGTGTTAGGGTAGAATTGGAGGAATCAATGTAAATATCAAAACTGATATAGATGGATGTTTATAAACATATGTATACAGACATATTCCCTGCTCTGTACACTAAAAGGGCCTAGAAGATCTTGTTTTTTGTTTTTGTTTTTGTGTCTGGGATTGAACCCAAGGGTGCTTAACCACATATACCCAACCCTTTTTATTTTTTATTTTAAGACAGGGTCTTGATAGATTGCTTACAGCCTTGCTAACTTGCTGAGGCTGGCTTCAAACCTCCAATCCTCCTGCCTCAGCTTCCTGAGCCACTGGGATTACAGACATGTACCACCATGCCTGGCAGATCGAGGTTTTTAAATGTCATTCTCTACTGAAAGCAATCGGGCTCTTGGGAAAATGGCTGAGTCCAGAAACAGAGTATGAAAAATGTTAAGATGATCCTAGAAAAGATTTTTGTTTTGACCAGAGCAAGGAAGTGCAAATAATGATGAGAATATATCCAAAAGACATGAGCACTCTCCTGAAAGCATTCCCACTAGCCAAAGGTAAGACAACTTGAACACAATAAATGACAGGTTAACAAGAGTGTAACCCTCAAAGAAAAACAGAAATCAAAGAGTCTGTATTGACTTAAAATTTTGAAGTGAATACACACATATACATAGACTGCAAAAGAATTAGTCTAGAATGAAGGAATTTTAAAGATCATATTTTAAATAAACTACATTTATTTAAAATTTATTTATTAAATATTTTAAAGGTCATATTTTAAATATTATAAGATATTTGGCAACCACAACAAAAATAAATTCAGGTAAAAATGGCTGCTAAATCCATGAGTGAAAACATGGTGAGGAAAAAGTGTCTTTATACTATCAAGATATCTCCCCACAAATATATCTTAATATTCTAAATTGTACATGTATAGAAATTTAAATATTGAATGTATAAAATTTAAATGTTTTATTTAACAATTATTAATTTTACTATAGGGAAACCCAGCAGGCACAATCTTTTTTTTTGGAACCGGGGATTGAACCCAGGAGCACTCCACCACTGAGCCACATCCCCAGCCCTATTTTGTATTTTATTTAGAGACAGGGTCTCACTGAGTTGCTTAGGGCCTCGCTAAGCTGCTGAGGCTGGCTTTGAACTCCTGATCCTCCTGCTTCAGCCTCCCAAGTGCTGGGATTACAGGCGTGCGCCACCGTGCCCCGCAGCAGGCACAATCTTAACCAAGTGACTAAGTATAACATCTCATCAATAAAGGGACAAATATCAAATATCAGTGTGTACCTGGGATGATTCAATGAGACAAGTAGAGCAACATTTCTGCAGTATTCTTGACAAAAAGGTACACATCACAAGGAGACATCAGAAAATCCAAACTGAGACGTTCTACAAAGTAAATGGTCTGTATGCTTGAAAAGTAAAAAGGTCACGATAGACAAGGAAGGACTGTTCTAGACTAAAGGAGACTAAGGAAACAAGATAACTGTCACATGTAATCCTGGATTAGATTCTCGAACAATGAGGGACAATAATGGAAATCAAGTCAAATGAAGGAAATGTGAATGGAGTCAGTGGAGTAGATGAAATATTAAATCAGTGTTAACTTTCTTGATTGATGGTTGTTTGGGAATGTTCTGTCACTTATAAATGTACACTTAGGGTTGGGGATGTGGCTCAGTAGTAGAATTCTTGCCTAGCATGAGGTCCTGGGTTCAATCCCTAGCACTATAAAACACACACACACACACACACACACACACACACACACGTATTAAGTCATGAGGCAACATGTCTGCAATTTATTCGTAAGTTCCAAATATTAAAAATTGAGCAATCTAGGTGAAAGCTACATAGAGCTCTAAATGCTATTTCTATAACTTATGTAAATTTTAAGTTGTTTTAAAGCTAAAAAATGTAAAACACAACAATAGTAATGGAATATAACTTATTAAATAAATTTGAGTTCAAATTAAATAAACTCAAACTAATAAACAGAAAAGGATGGAATTAAAAATATCATAATAATTGATTCAAGTAAGAGTTATCCATGAATGCTAGGTAAAATACTAGGTAGGTAAAAGTCTGATGAGGAACTATTTACATGATCTCAGAGTTATCTTCCTTTAACTTGCTTTTTTAATTACAAAGGGAAATAACTGAAGTAGAGAAACTTGGAAAATACCACCTTAATCAAGTGATTCAAGTTAATGCTAACAGGATAAATGGCACCGTTCATCTTTTGATAGGACACTATAAACAGGACACATGGATTTTATAGTATTCATATAAAAATGCACAAATGGATCTAATCCTAAGGAATACTACATGAACCTGACTAGCCTGCTCTTTGCAAAAACATCTATGTCACGAAAACAAAAAAGCTTAAGAAATTCTGCCAGAGTAAAGACTAAAGAGATGTGACAATTAAACGCAACATATGAATAGGAACTGGACTGCAGGGGAAAAGGATGGCTACAAAGGGCATTACAGGGATAAACTGGCAAAGTTTGAACATGTAGTATATGAGATAATATTAAATATCCTGAATTTGTTAACTGTTCTGTGGTTATACGAGAGACTCTACATAATCATAGAGCATTTATTTGTATTTCGCTTACATCACTTATGCAGCATATAAGATACTATGCTAAAGTATACGGAGGTAGAGAGTCTTATCTGCAATTCACCCTCAAAGAGTACAGCAAACATAGTGTGTATTTCATAAGTAGAGAGAGATTAGTAAATCTTGATAAAGGAAATTGAGTATTATTCTTGGAACTCTTCTCTAAATTTGAAAAAAATTCAAAATAAAGCATCGCTTAAAATATGATAAAATAAAAGCTTATCTTTGGGTCTTGGAATCTCAACTCATTTTCATTGGCTTTTTAAACATATTTGCATTTTGAATTTTTTTACAATACAAATGTAACATTTTTAAAACCATAACAAAAGCTATTTTTATTTTAGAAAGAAAACTGATCTCCTGCAATACAATATGATCTAAAAGTATTTCTTTGAATAGTGGTATCACAGTTCATTACACCACTTTGATGGTCAGATGTATTCTCTGAAAGTTAAACATTAAATTGCCACTTGGCAGATTGGCTGGGTCTGAGTTTCATCATGCATTCATGGAATCAATACAGAGTCAGCTTTTTTCAGTGTTAGGTTATGACATATTTTCAGAATTGGAGAACTTCAGTTTTTTTACATAAACTTAAGTCAAATCAAGATGTCACAGATGCTGCTGGTATTTTTTTTTAACTGATCTTGATTTTTTTCACAATCTTCAATCTTAACTTCAATCTGGAATCTGGCTATACTGGACTCCACAGAGACTCTGCCTATATTGAAGTAATTTTTGCTTGGACTGGTTCTTCAGACACAGAAGCTCTCCCTATGGATGGGCAAGGTTCTATGACTTTTACTGAATGGAAGCCAGTATCTCCCTGGTTTTCATTCAGTAAAAAAATCTGCCATTTTCACTGAATTACCGATTGCCAGAAAGTCTCACAACCTTTTCTGCAATTCCATATTTGACTGAATAGGGATAAAAGAATATAAATCATCACTTTAAAGAATTGATCTACCTCATGTCCACAGCCATAACACCTTGAACACATCCTATCTCAGCTGCTCTTGGAAGCTAAGCAGGGTCAGGCCTGGCTAAGACTTAAAGAGAAAACTAATCTGGCCCAATGCCTGCCTACCTGCTTGCCTATCTATTTAGGGACCAGGTCTTATGTTGCCCAGAGTGGTCTCAAAGTCCTGTGCCCAATGGTTCCTCTTGCCTTAGCCTACAGAGTAGTTGGAACTAAAGTCGTGAGCCACCACACCCTACCCAATGTTTCATTTTAAAGAACATTATCTAGTGTTTTGGTTACTTTATCAAAATGAATTTATCTTCTTTCTTCCAAATGCAATCTGGAGTTGTGATTTAGAAAAATGTGAATTTAGCATTCATATTTTACCTAAGTTTCAAACAGATAATCACTGATTTAGATTTAATTACAAAACCAAAAACCTCTCAAATGGGAAAAAAAAAAACCTAAGTAAAAAAAAATCATAATCTAAAGTTAGTACAACAAAATTTGTTTGATAAGCCTCCAAACAAATCTTTGAGTTCCCTCTCTTGCTCTCCAACTGATTTTCTTCTTTAAGGGATCATCTAATCCCTCATTCAGAACTCTATATACCTTATATTGGCACTATTTCTTTTAACAAAATCAATTAGCCCCTCCTAACCTGCTCTGAAATTTTAACTCCTGTGGAAAGATCTCAACTGCAGCCCGCCTCTACAAACATTCCACTCTTCTCTGGTATCCAATACCCAAAGTAACCAAGGAGAAGTTTACAATTTTAATATGTTCCAGAAATGGGAGTTGAAAAATGATAAATTCAAGATAAGGAAAAATTCTGGGAGTTTTTGAAAACAGAGAAGATTATATCTTACTACTTGACCTTAAAATATTACTAGCAATACTTTTAAATACAATTTCCGCCTCTTAAAACACTAAACCTCTGACCCGGTTTAACTACTGTTCCTAATAATGGTACTTACCCAGTATCTCCCAGTCCATGAAGGAAAATGACCTAAAAAAGAAAAGGAAAAAATAAGCAATGTTTAAATACATAAGCCTACACGCAACTGTAGCTTTGGCTAAGGCAGAAAACTGAAAGAAGGTTCTTAAAACGTAAGACAGAATTCCAGGACACTGTACAGAATTAATCTCTGTAGACCTCTTTTAAATGGCAAAATAGGAATCACCTTTTCTCCTTTTAGTTCCTAAGATAATTAACGTGGGGTTTTAGAACTCAGAGGTCCCAGTGAGACATTCCGGAGTGCAAACCATCACATTCCAAGAAAAATAGTTTGTCTCTCTGAAGTAAAACCATGGCAGTCTCACACACACTGCAGAATTTTTCCATCACAAAAAAGGAGCTTCCGGAGGCAAATACAAGTTTGCAATTCTTAGGAAACAAGTTTCCTTAAAAACCAAGACCTCTTATCTTTTAAGATGCTAAAGCTTAAACAACTTTCATTTAAGACACGAGTGCAAGGTAGGACAATGAGGCGACGCGCTAGCGAACTCCGATGTCCTCCTGCGCACACCGGGAGGAAACGTGCCGTGAAGCCTGGCGCGCGGTGCTCCGCGCCGAGCCGGGCGACCGGGGTCCCGGGGCCGCGCTCCTTCTGCAATGCAGAGGCCAGGGGCGAGGGCCCGCTCTCCCGGCCAGCGGCGACCCCGGCGCTGTCCCCTCGCAGCACAGGCCGGGCCGCACCACCACCCGCACCCCACCCCGGCGTCCCCGCCAACCCGTCGCCCACGGCCTGCAACGACAACGCCGCGAGAGGGACCGACGCCGGCGGCGGCCCTGTGGGCCCCTCCGCGCCCGGCCGGCGTCACTCACCGCGGCGGTGGCCTTCCGGGCGGCGGGAACGACGGAGGGCAGCGGAGCAGACATGTTATTGCCGCACATCCACCGGCTCGGCGGACTGCGCGTCGGAAGCGGAAAGCTGAGCGGGCTCCCGGCCGCGGCCCAAGGGCGTGCGAGCGGCGAGTCCCGGCCCGCGAGTCCCGGCCCGCCCCACCGGGCGCGCGCTCAGGCGCGTGCGCGCCAACGCGGCGCCGCGCCGGCCACCGCGGCTCCCTCTGCCCCCCGGTCTGCCCCCGCCCCCCGCCCCTCCCCCAGGCCCTCCGGCCGCTGTCCGCGCGTCACAAAGTCCGGGCTTTTCCCCGCCCGAGCCCTGGCGCGGCCCGAGCTGACCTCTGGCGGGCTCCATCCCCGCAGCCCGCGCGTGCCGGGCGCGGCGTCGGGGCGGACGGGGGAGGCCGTGCGCTGGCCCAGGACGGCCGCTGGTCCCTGCAGCCTGGCTCAGTCCTCTTTTCGAGCGTCGTACTGAAAACCACTAGCCCCGAACCTGTTTTACCCAACCCTCGATGTTCCTCCTTTGTTTCCGAAAGCCAGGGTTTAGACATTTGTAAAAGTCAAAGGGCGGGACTGAGGACACCCAGGTGAGCTGTTGCTATGTTCCCATCTGGGTCTGCACCGTGCGTAGTCTGGGGGTTGACTCAAACTTGAGTTGGAAAGGAAACCATTCAGTTGTCACTCAGAAGCCACAACTTCCCTAAACCTATCCACACTACTTACCGATGGTCAGATATCCATATACTACAGGTTTAAGCAGGAGACTAGATGGTCCCTTGCCTACATGGGTGGCAAAGCGGTCTAAAATGTAGTTTATTCAAAAAGTTGATTGCGTTTGTAGTTTATTGCACATGTGGTATGATCTTGTAGGATCCAAGAGATAGTCAAAAAGCTGTGACCAGCAGGGTGTGGTGGCACATGCCTGTAAATCTCAGTGAGAGGGAGGCTGAGGCAGGAGGATCACAAGTTCATAGACCAACCTGGGACCCTGTCACAAAATAAAAAGGACGTGATGTAGCTCAGTGGTAAAGTGCCCCTAGGTTCAATCCCCGGTACCAACAACAACAACAAAAAGTTTCGACCTTCAATAGAAATTTAAAGGATGTGTACAATCCTTAGGGAACCCTTTGTAAGATTGGGAAGGTGTAGGGCAACAAAAGGCTTAAAGAAAAACTATCCACTTTAATTCAGAAGGTAACCACAGAGACTTGGGACCTATTCCTACTTTTTTTTTTTTTTTAATCATTCTTGTCTTGGAGTTGAGTTTAAGAAATTTTTTGGACTCTCAAAAAATGTTAAATTGATGTTGACTTATTCAAAATGACAATGAATTCATATGACATATACTAGCATATCTTTTTTTTTTTTTTTTTTTTTGGTACTGGGGATTGAACCCAGGGGCACTCCACCACTGAGCCACATCTCCAGCCCTACTTTGTATTTTATTTAGAGACAGGGCTCACTGAGTTGTTTAGGGCCTTGCTGAGTTGCTGAGGCTGGCTTTGAACTGGCGATCCTCCTGCCTCAGCCTCCCAAGCTGCTGGGATTACAGGCGCGCGCCACGTTGCCAGGCTAGCATATCTTTATATCAAGCTTTTAAGTCATTTCATTGTAATGTTAAAAGAGCAAACTAGCTCTTACTACGAACATAACATGTTCCAAATCACTGTTAAATGATTTTTTTCTATTATGTAGAATTCCAGGAGCTACCAATCATTCTATCAATTTACTCCATGGGGGGAGCATGGCAGCCAGCTTGAGGTTACCTACTGTTTCCCAATCAAATGCCACTGTTCTGCAGAATGCTCCCAAGCTCTACATTCTCAAGATCCTGTTTTTACTGTTTTAAGTAAATGATCTTTTTTCCCCCCACGTAAAATCATGTTTATTGTGAAATAAACATAATTGAAAAAAGACAAAATTATTATTTCAGATGATGTGAGTGTACAAAGGAAGACTCAATGAAAGCTGTTTTTAAATTACTAAAAAGATAATTCAGCAAAAATAACCATTACTAAATCAATACATAAAAAAGAACTTTTTTTCCCAGTTACTGATTAGCATACCCAATGGCAGAAAAAAAATCAGAATAGAAATTTAAAAATATATCCCTACACAAAACCTTTAAAGTGATTTTAAAATCACTTTATGGGGCATGATTAACATAAATAGCTATGCATATTTAATGCATACATTTCAATGAGTTTGGAGGTATAAAGTCATCACCACCATGGAGGCCATACATCACCTCCCACCCTCTTTATTAGTATTGTTTTGTTTTTTGGCATTGTTCTTTGGGTTTTTGAAAGAACTGTGAACATAAAATCAAACCTCTATGCGATTTTAAGTATTCATACTGTTAGCTATAAGCACTCTGGGTAGGGGATTTCCAGATTTACTCATCTTGTGTAATAGAACTTTGCACCCTTTAAACATCACCTCCTGGTTTCTCCCTCCCCTCAGCCTCTGGCAACCACCATTCTACTGTTTCAATGAGCTTGATTATTTTAGATTCCAAATATAAGTGAAATCATAGATTATTTGTCTTTCTGTGTCTGGCTTATTTCATTTAAAAAAAAATAAAGCCCTCAGGACCTTCCACTTGGTCACAAATAGAAGAATTTCCTTCTTTTTAAAGGCTGAATAATATTCCATAGTATGCATATGCCACACTTTCTTTATCCACTCATCTATTCATTGACATTCAGTTTGATTCCACATTTTTGACTGTTGTGAGTAATGGTGCAATGAACATGGGCAGGCAGATATTTCTTTGAGAATCCTCTATACTGTTTTCCATAATGGCAGCACCAATTTGCACTCTTATCAGCAATATGAAAAGGGGATTTTCTCCATATTCTTGCCAATGCTTGTTATTGCTTATTTTGTTTTGTTTATAATGACCATACTAACAAGTGTGTAATGAAATCTCCTGGTGGTATTGATTTGCATTCCTTTGATGATTAGTGATGTTGAGTATCTTTTCATATTTCCATTGGTCATTTGCTTTTTGTTTGTGTTTTGTTTTTGTTTTGGATCAACCTCAGGGCCTTACACATTTTGGGCTAGTACTCTATCACTGAATTACACCTTCAGCACATATGTGATAGTCTTTTGTGTGTATGTGGTGGGGAGGATTACTAGAGATCAATTTCAGTGTCTAATGCATACTACATCCTAGCCCTTTTTAACATTTTATTTTAAAATTGGGTCTCTACAAGCAACAATAAATGTGGTCAAGGATATGGGGGAAAAGGTATGCTTATACATTGCTGGTGGGACTGCAATCACTGTGGAAAGTAGTATGGAGATTCCTCAAAAAACTTGGAATGGAACCACCTTTTGATTCAGCTATCCCACTCCTCAGTTTATACCCAAAGGACTTAAAATCAGCAGACTACAATAATGCAGCCACATGAATGTTTATAGCAGCTCAACTCACAATAGCTAAACTATGGAATCATCCTAGATGCCCTTCAACAGATGAATGGATAAAGAAACTGTGGTATATATACATTCAAAATGTTTGATGGAATATTAGATTAAAGAAGAATGAAATTATGGCATTTGAAGATAAATGGATAGAACTGAAGAATATTATACTAAGCAAAATAAGCCAATCCCCAAAACCAAAGGCCAAATGTTTTCTCTGATATGCAGATGTTAATTCATAATAAGGTTTGGTGGGGGGAAGAAGAGAGGTGGTTTGGACTTAGAGGGGAGTGAAGGGAGGGGAGAGGGCATCGGGGCAGGAATAATAGAATGAATCGGACATTATTATCCTATGTGCATATATGATTACATGACCTGTGTAACTCTACATCATGTACAATCAGAAGAATGAGAAGTTATATTCCATTTATGTATGATGTTTCAAAATGCATTCTACTGTCACGTATAATTAATTAGAACAACAACAAAAACTAAAACAAAACAAAAAAACTGGGTCTAAGTTGCCCAGACTGACTCTGAATTACCAATTCCCCTGACTTGGGCTCTCTATTAAGCTGGTATTGCAGGTGTGAGCCTCAGCAATTGGCTTCCACTATTTTTATTTGATTTTTCTTTAGGTAGTTTGTTTTTTCTTATTTTCATAAGGTGGCTGCATAAGTTGCTAGTTCAAGAGTTTTCTTCCCCTTTTCTTTTTTAATATAAGCAATTATGAAAAATATATAAGTAATTATGACTAGAAATTTTTTTCTAAGCACTGATTTATCTGTATCCTGTATCTTATATCTGTTATGTTGTGGGTTTTTACCCCAAATCATTTAAAAGTGTTTTCTGACTTCCCTTGTGACTTTTTTCTTCAACCCAGTTGTTGTTAGGATTGTGTTTAAATTCCATATATTTGTGAATTTCCTAAATTTCTTTCACAAAATCCAATTTGATTGGAAAAACTTCTTTATATTATTTCAGTCATTGTAAATCTATTGAGACTTAGTTTAATGGTCTAGAATATGATGTATCTGATAGAATATTCCATGTGCATTAAAAAGAATATGCTTTCTGCTGTTTTGGGGTGTAGCATTTAATAGTTTAATAGATGTCTGTTAGGACTAATTAGTTTATACTACTGTTCCAATCTTCTGTATCTAGCAATTTTCTGCCTATTTTTTCCTATTCATTATTAAATGTTGGGAATTGAAGTTCCCAACTGTTATTGTTGAATTGACTCTTTTTTCACTTCTGTCTGTGTTTGCTTCAAATGTTTTGGTTATTTTTTGATAGATGCATATATGTTTATATATACATATCTGATGGCGAGACCCTTTCATCATTATATAGTGTCCCCGTTATTTTGTCTGATATCAGCATAGACACTGCAGCTCTCATATTGTTATTTGCCTGTATGATGTATTGCTTTCCATTCATTAGTTTTCAGTCTGTCTTTTCCCTTTTCTTTCTTTCAACAGCTTTATTGAGATACAATTCAATTATCATACAATTCACCATTAAAAGCGTACAGTTCAATAGTTTGGGTATATTACTTGTTATGGTTCAGATCTGGAATGTCCCCCAAAGGCACATGTATTGAAGACTTGGTCTCCAGTGCAGCAATCTTCGGAGGTGGGGCTTTGAGGAAGTGATTTGATCATGAGGGCACTAACCTCATCATTAATCCATCTATGGATTCATAATCTGAGTGGACTATTGGGAGGTGGTGAAAACGGTAGCAGATGGAACTCAGTTGAAGGAATGAGTGCTTGGGGGACATGCCCTTAGGACCACATCCTTTCCCTGGTCTCTTCCTCTCTGCTTCACAACTGCCACCAGGTGAGCAGCTTTCCTTTGCCACAACCTTCCACCATGATGTTTCTGTCTTGGAGCCAGCCAGTCCTGGACTCAAAACTTTGAAACCATGAGCCAAAATAAATCTTTCCTTACCTAAGTTGTTTTTCTCAGATATTTATCACAACAATGAAAAGCTGACTAACAGTATACTACAAACTTTAAAAAATTGTGGTTTGTATGCTATGTAATCTTTGCCTTTTAACCATTTTTAAGTGTAAAATTCAAAAACATTAATTGCATGAAAAATGTTGTCCAACTTTCACCAGTATCTATTTCCAAACTATTTATTACCCCAAACAAAAACTCTGTAAACATTAAGCAATCTCTCTTGATTCCCCCATCCCTTAAGCCTTTGTAACATTTAATCTACTTTCTGTCTCAAGGAAGTTTTCTATTCTAGATATTTTGTGTAAATGGAATCATACAATTTTTTTCTGTATCTGGCTTATTTCACTTACCATAATGTTTTTAATGATTATCCATGTTGTAGCTTGTATCTGAATTTCATTCCATTTATGATTTGATAATATTCCACAATATGTATATACCTTGTTTTATTATTCATCCGTTGATAGAGTTGAAGTATCTGCTTGAATTCCTGTCATCAGTACCTTTGGATATTGTTATGGTTTGGATCTTAAAAGTTCCGCTAATGCTTGTGTGTTGAGGGCATGGTCCCCAGATGGTGGTACTATTGGAAGGGAGAACTTAGAGAAAATAGGCTGCAGGATACCTGTCTGTCTCTGCTCTCTCTCTTTCCTGACTGCCATGAGATTAGCAGCTTTGCTCCGCCTTACGCTCTCTGCTGTGATGTTTGGCTTTACTGCAGGCTTGAAAGCAATGGAGTCAGCTGACAAGGACTGAAACCTCTGAAACAGTGAGCCAAAATAGATCTTTCATTCTTTTAAGTTGTTTGTGTCAGGTATTTTGGCACAGCAAAGAAATGCTGACCAACACAAATATATACCTCCAGTTTTCAACATTTAACTATGATGTGTCTGGGTGTGTCTTTTTCATTTATCCTTCTTAGAATCCATTCAGTTTTGTGATTGTGTAGATTAGTGTTTTCCATTAAATTTGAGGAATTTTCAGTAATCACTATTTTTTTGCTCCTTTCACCTTTCTTCTCTCCTGGTACTCCCATTTCGCTTATGGTGGTGTGCATAATGGTGACTAACAATCCTCTAAGGCTCTGTTCATTGTTTCTCATTCTTTTTTTCCCTTCATGCTGCATAATTTCTATCAACTTATATTTAAGTTCTCTTATTTTTCCATCTGCCATTTCACACTGTTGAGCCTCTCTAGAAAATTATTGCTTAACCACACACTGAATGTTCTCTCTCAAACACATTTTCTCATTTTTTTGCAATATGGATAGGCCAAGAATTTTCCAAATAAAATTCTGCTTCCTTCTGTTGTGCATGTCAAAGCTTTTCCAGCTTCTAGCAAATTTCAAAGTCAATTTTACACTTTTAGATTTCTTATAGCAATATCATACTTCCTGATACAAAAATCTGCATTAGTTTGTTAGGGCTGCCATGACCAAAACTTCAGATTGTATGGCTTAAATAACAAAAATTTATTTTTCACAATTCTGCTAATAAGTGGTTTGAGAGTTTAACGTTGGCAGGATGAGTTTCTTTTCCAGTGTCTCTTCTGCCTTATAGACAGCTATTTTCTCCCTGTGTCTTCATATGGTTTTCCTTCTGTGCAAGTCTTCCCTCTGTACAAGTTTCCTATTCTTATAAAGACAACAGTTATTTTGGATTACAGTCTACCCTAAAGATCTCATTTTAACTTAATTACTTCATTAAAGATCCTATCTCCAAATGTAGTCTATTCTGAGGTACTGGGGGTTAGAATTTCAACATATGAATTTTCAGATAAGTACAATTTAGTTTATAACACTCCTCATGGCACAGGACCTGAACTGTGTGAACATGCTGGGGTGAAGGCTACCATAGCTCAATATTCTCAGCCTGCCACAAATTAGAATTGACTTCCCAGTAAGGGTTAGCTGCATTTGCTTGAAGTAGAGTTTCTGTGACATGAAATTGGGGTATTGGAGATGCCAGCAGCTAATTCCCCCAGCAAGAAACTGTCACCCTAGATTAGGAGCTAAGAGACAAGAGATACCCTTGACTTTTTGTCTGCTGCAACCAGCATGACCATTAATTCAGAAACTGGAAAGAGGTGATGGGGGATTGAGAAAGACTAGCACACATGTAGAGAGAAAACTGGGAACAGGTAAGACACCATCCTCTGATGGAGGGATAATGACCAAGAGCTAGGTCAGCATGTTTATTATATAGGCTTTATTATCAAAAGGTTTGTGTGCGTGTGTGTGTGTGTGTGTGTGTGTGTGTGTGTGAAAGTTTCCTCAAAGCAGGCAGGCTGAAGTACTGGCAGCCAATTACAATTATCTATTTGCACTCATAATTCTCTACCCCTGACAGTTGGTGTCTGAACTCAGGGTCAAGACTGATAGTCCCATGCCTTGCACAGAACCTGACTATAGGTCAAAAAGAAAAAATATATATATTTAATAGAATGAAAACAAAAGCATAACATATCACAGGTAAGCAGGTGTTACCATAGCAACTGGACAATCTTGATCTGCATCTTTGCATAGGAAGTTCCCACCAGGCAGGTGCAGTCTCATGCTGCAAGGCAGTCAGAGACCCTGATCCAAGTCGTTGCTCCCCACGTTTGTCCACAGCTGCCTGTAGTATTTGATGTCTATTTAAAGTTGGGGTACAGGACAGTAATGGAGTGTGTCATGGTTCAAAGGCTACAGACTCTTGCAGGTTTTTGTTCTGGGGGGGGGTTGCTGGGGATTGAACTCAGGGGCACTCGACCACTGAGCCACACATCCCCAGCCCCTATTTTGTATTTTATTTGAGACAGGGTCTCACTGAGAGGACCTCACTTTTGCTGAGGCTGGCTTTGAACTTGCAATCCTCCTGTCTCAGGCTCCTGTGCCACTGGGATGATAGGCATGCGCTACGGTGCCTGGCTCAGACTGTCTGATTTTGCCAAGACTTATTATATCTTCTAGAATGTTTCCTTTTATGCTTTACACCCTTGGAAGAATTTCTAGAGACTTTCAGTTAAAAAAATTTTCTTCACCACTTGGTTGGTTTCATGGGGGAAAGGGAAAATGTTCTGCCATGTTTCTTATACCCGCTTTCTGCAAGTCCTGTCTTTATCTGTTAGTTTGGGTAGCATATGTATTTCAAGGAATTTGATTTCAAGGAATTTCATCTAAATTGTTGAGTGATTGATGCAAACTTTTCCACTATATTCCCATCTTATTTTTCAATGTCTGATGAATTTATAGTGGTATCTCTTCTGTCATTCCTAATATTAGGAGTCTGTCTTGACTTTTATCCTTGATGGTCTTGAGTTTCTCAATTATACTGATTTCAAATAATCTGCTTTTCATTTAAATGTTTTCCTCTTTTTTATTTCATTGATTTTTTTGACCATTTTCCATTTTTGGCTTATTTTATTTTCTTTTGCATTTCTTATTTTAGTGTTTCCCCCCTAGCTTTCTTAGTTCATTGATTGGAGATTTTTCTTCTTTTCTAATAAGTGTTTAATGCTGTAAGTTTCCAAGAACAGCTTAACCATACCCCATACATTTTGATATGTTATGCTTTTGTTTTCATTCTATTAAATATCTATTTTTTCTTTTGACCTATAGGTTACTTAGAAATATATTGTTTCACTTCCTCAAATATGTCCCACTTTTCTATGCAATCCCTACCTTATCATTTATTTATTTATTTTGTGGTACTGGGGATAGAACCCAGGGTGATATGCTAGTAAAAACTGAAGGTTTGTGTCTCCCCAGAACTCATGTTGAAATCCTAACCCCTAATGTGGTGGTATTAGGCGGCAGGGCCTTACTCATGAGGTTAAGGCCGTCAGGAATGAGATTAGTACCTGAAAAAGAGACCCTGAGAGAGGGCATCACCCAAAGCCAACCAGGCTAGCATCCTGATCTCTGATTTTCAGCCTCCACAACTGACAAATTAATGTTTATGTTTAATCCACCCAGTATGATAATTTGTGTATCAGCTTAATTGACTACAATGTGTGTATTGGCAAGACTTTTTGCTTGTTTCTCCTGCCTGGGAAAATTCTGTTTATAGGATTGTGGATATATAGCTTTCATTAAATTCTGGGAAATTTCAGTCTACTGGTTGTTTAAATTTTTTTGTCTCATCCTCTCCCCTTTTGGGGAATCCTATTACATCTGTATTAGGACCTTTGATGTTTTTCCACAACTGACAGATGTTATGTTGTTCATTTTCCAAGTCTTTCCTCTGTCTCATTTTAAGTGATTTCTGTGGTTGTCTACAAGTTTATTAATTTTTTTAAAGGGTCTAATCTGATGATAATCTTATTCAGACCATTTTTCTACTCAGACATTACATTTTTTTTCTCTAGATTTCTACTTGTAGGGTTTCTTTTCTTTTCTTTTAGAGTAGCAAAGTGCTATTATTTTTCCCTCTCCCAGTGCTTTTTCAAAAAATTATGGTAAGCCATTGGGCACATGGCACATGCCTATCATTCCAGTGGCCCAGGAAGCTGAAGTAGCAGGATCCCAAGTTCAAAGCCATCCCTGGTAACTTAGCAAGGCCCCAAACAATTTAGGGAGACCCTGTTTCAAGAAATAAATAAGCCATGCGTGGTGGTGCACACCTGTAATCCCAGTGGCTCAGGAGGCTGAGGCAGGAGGATCACAAATTCAAAAAGCCAGCCTCAGCAAGGGCAAGGCACTGAGCAACTCAGTGAGACCCTGTTTCTAAATAAAATACAAAATAGGGTTGGGGATGTGGCTCAGTGACTGAGTGCCCCTGAGTGCAATCCCCGGTTCCAAATAAATAAATAAATAAATAAATAAAATTTAAAAATAAAATAAAAAGGTCTGGGGATGTGGCTCAGTGGTTAAGTGCCCCTGGGTTCAATCCCTGGTACCAAAATCATCATCATCATCATCATCATCATCACCATCACCATCACAACAAATAAAAAATTGTGGTAAATACATAAAATTTACCATCATAATCATTTTTAAATATGCAATTCACCTGTGTTAATTACATTCACATTGTTGTGAATTAGTTTTTTGTATATCTTCCATATTTTTTTTCCTAAAAGGCTCATCCTTCTATCTTCTTAAACATATGAATTATATTTATACTGCTTTAAAATTTTCTTGACAACAATTTCTATCACATCTGTCACTTCTAGGTCTGTTTACATTGAGTGATTTTTTTTTTTCTTTTCATCATAGGCCTGTCTTTCCTGTTTATTTGCATAGATGGTAATTATTTTAAAAAAAACAAGTCAAATACAGTGAATTTTACTTTGTTGGTTGATGTGGTTCCACATATTTTATTGGTTTGTTTGGTTTTGGTGGTGGTTTTGTTTTTTTTTTTTTTTTAAGATTTGGCTTTATTTGGGGATGCAGTCAAGTCACTTATACTCAATTTGGTCCTTTCGAAGCTTGCTTTTTCACTTTTTTTAACCTATAATGTAGGGTTAATTTGGTCTCAATACTGATACAATATCTTTTTGAGAATGCCCCTTTCTGTGAGGAAATCTTTTTATTGGGCTGGTGGGAACATAAAGAATTCCCAATCTTGTGTGAGCTCTGAGACTGTTTCTACCTGTGTCTTTCTGGCTCTTTCTCTGACCCTGAATATTTTCCTTGTGTACATGTGCAGATCGATTCATTAGGAACCCTCCCTGTGCAGCTCCCTCAGCTTTTGTGCTCAGCCCCATATTTCTAATACAGCTCCCTATGTAAACTTTGTCTTCTCAGCTCAGGGAGACCACAGGCCTCTTTTGGATATTTCCTCAGACCATGTATCCTGGAAATTCTCTCCAGGAAATAAGCAGGAGCAACAGTGTGTCTTTTGTTTCATTTTTTTCAGGCATGTCTTTTACTGACTGTTACTTATTATCTGGAAACCCTCATGCCATATATTTTGTCTGGCTTCTTGTGTATGGTAGAAGGATAAATCTCATTTTTTAAAAATCTGGTTTTTACTCCATCATCTGGAAGATAATTCTCAAAAAGACCATACAGTCATTATTCAGTATCTATAAAGGATTGCTCCCAGGGACCACCCACTTTGCCACTGATACCAAAATCTACTGATGCCCAAGTTCCTTAGGTAAAATGGTGTAGTATGTGCATATAACTTATATACATCTTCCCAGACATTAAAATCATCTTCAGGTTTCTTATAATGCTAAATATAAATTCCATGCATTTTGTACTGTTATCAGTTAGGGAATAATGGCAAGAAAATGCCTGTACACGTTTAGTACAAATATGATTTTTTTTATACTGTGGAGTGAACCCAGGGGCACTCTACCATTGAGCTATGCCCCCAACCCTTTCTAGTTTTAATTTCTTTTGAAACAGGGTCTTACTAAGTTGCCCAGGCTGGCCTCAAACGTATCATCCTCCTGCCTAAAGCCTCCCAAGTCACTGGGATTACAGGCATGTACCACCATGCCTGGTACACACACAATTTTTTCCAAGTATTTTTGATCTGCTGTTGGTTGAATCAATGGTTGCAGAACACGGATATGGAGAGTGAACTGTGCTTTGTTAATGGACATATACAAATGCAGAAAAAATATAAATAAATGTATGGGAAAGAAAAATTCCAAATTCAAAGTAGTAGTTACTTTGGGGAAGCTGGGAGAAAGAGGAATGTGATCAGGTATAGAACAGGCCTGTCGCTACATGTGCAACATTTTATTTCATAAATGGGTGTTAGGCACAAGGTATTCATTTATTATTAGTTATATTAAATATCAGACCCATCTAAAATATTTCACAATGAAAAGATCCCAAATACAAAAAGCTTGCTTTCTTTCTCTTTCTTTCCTTTTTTCTATTGTCTTCCATTTTTTTTTTTTTAAAGAAAGAAACCATAAAAATACTGGGAGGAAAAAAAGTAAGTATATCTTAGTGGTATTTATAACCTTGATAAATCCTTTTATACTTTCCTTCAAATGTGTATGTAATATATAAGCAAAAGTCTTGAAATTATAATCAACAACTATTCATAAAATCATGGAGCCAGTTCTGTACCATTTCTCTGATTTTTGTTCTGAGAGTTTGATAAGGAGAATAAGTGTGCCTCCATAGTGTTCTGGACTTTTAGAAAAGCTTAAGGCGGGTTGGCTGAAGCTGGCAAACTAGAATGCTGAGTAGGGAAAATGAGGAAACATTCTAAGGGCTCATTCTTCCAGCTCTGTGAAATAATAGAAAACTATTTCCTCAGTCTTAGAGGGATGAGAGCAATAAACGTTGGAAAAGTTTCCCAAGCCACTTTCTGTTTCTACTGTGTGCCTAACAGAGACCAGACCTGGCAATACTGATGATCTTGTACAGTTGAAGTAGAACTCCAGACACTGCCAAGCATGTGTCTCTGCCTTTCCCTCTGCCTTATTTTCCTTTGGGTGCAAAGGATCATGGTAGTCGTTAATAATGTTTTCCAAGTATTCCTGATTCTCTATCTCCCAGGATATGGTAGGATTGACTTCCCAGACTTGGTTTGGATGAGGTCATATGAGTAGTTCTGATCAATGAGTCGTAAGTGGAAGAGAGAAGTGCCACTACCAGCCTAGAGCTTTTCTTTGCTAGTGTGAGACAGACCCTCCAGAATCCTCTTTCCATTTGCTATAGCAGAGTTCAAATTTCAAGGTGGTGGCTGCTCTCTGACTGGGTTTTAAAATAGGCCCTACCTGATCCTAGGTGGGACTACTATGCAATTCAGAAATAAACTACTTAGAAAGCACTAAAGGTTCCTTTGTATCATTCAACTCAAATGTCTGTTCAGACAGGCAACCCTTGATCATTCATTCTAAAAGCCCCAAGTATCAACTACTTTCTAACACATTCCAGTTTATCTTCATGGTATTGCTTACTCTGAAATGGGTTTTATTAACTTGTACTTTTGTTCTTTGTGTGTGTGTGTGTGTGTGTGTGTGTGTGTGTGGTGTATGTACTTTCATCCTCTAGGACAGAAAACTCCATGAGAACAGAAAACCTTGCCTGTGGGGGTCCTGTCTGCCATGTCCCACATGGATGAGAAAAGGGTTCATTGCCGGAGGATGGTGTTGACTATATATCACTCAATTACCCAAAAAACTTATCTACTCAATAAACACACAAGAGCCAATACTCTTTAAATGAGAGGGGGCATGACGGTTCTGGCCATACCAGCTCTGGCTTCTAATAATAACCTGGAGTAGCCTAACTCTCTTTTATTTATAGACAGACAGGTAAAGGGGGCAAGGATCCAGAGGAGCTTCTTTTGTGATGGACAGGATAGGGTGGAGTCAGGGGAGCCATTCTCTCAGGGGGAATATTCCAGGAGACAGGGAACCATTCCCACGCAGCACCACAAGGTTCCCAGCAGTTCCTAGAATCCAGGCATCTGTGTCCCATGGTTCAACATAGTCAAATCCTGCTAAATAAGGATGGTTTCCCACACTTGCCCATTTTACTCGCTGCAGTATACACATTTTGAGGATAGATAGGCAGGGATTGGAGCAGCCAGATACAAACAGGCCATGGTAACAAGCTTGTGGTTTATTCTAAGTGCAGTATGAAGTCACTGAGGAAGGCTAAAGAGGCTGACTACTCTCAGAGTGTGGATTGGAAAGGGACAACAGAGGAAGTGAAAAGATGGACATCAGTTAGCAGACTTTTGCATTTTTCTAGGTAAAATGATGGAGGTCGAATTAGGATGGTGTTTGTGGATCAAAGATATAGGTCTTGATGTGGAAAGAGGGAAAGAGGAATCAAGAATGATTCTCAGGTTTCTAGCTTGAATTACTAGATAAATAAGAGATGACATTTACTGAGAGAAGGAATAGAAGAAAAGAACAACTTGCTGGGGAGATTGTAGCAAAGAATTAGAAATTCATGATTTCCTTTTGACTACATAAAGAGGACATCTTGGTCAAGAAGTAAATTAAAAGTGTTTGCAGATGTAAATTTAAGATTTTTTAAGTCATTTGTGACCACTTTTTGGAGAACATTTGCATAGAAAAAATAATTTTCAACATTTAGAGGTCAGATAACTGCAGGAAGAGTTAACAGAAGTAACTGAGAAAGATCAATGAAGGATGGAAAAAGAAAACCAAAACACAGGCTATCCCAGAAATTAAACGAGGAAAACATTTCCAGGAGGGAGTGAGCAACTGCCTTCCATGCTGCTAAGAACTCAATTAAGAGAACAGAAAAGTTCTTAGCAGATTTGGCAATAGGGAAGCTATTAATAAGGAAGTATGTAAATTAAAAGAAGGCATGAGAGCATACATAGAATTTTTTTGAGGACTTTTGCTATGAAAACAGAAATGGGCACAGCTAGAGGGATATGAAGGGATGGAAGGGTAAAAAAAAAAGTGTTTTGTTTTTTTTTAAAGATGAGTGATATTGGAGCAAACTCACATTAGAGCATTTCCCAAAAAATACATTTTTATTTTTAATTGACACAATAGTTGTACATATATATGGGATTCTATATATTTATAGAATACATAATGGCCAAATCAGAGAAACTGGCATCCCTATAACTTCATTATAATTTCTTTGTCTTGAGAACATTCAAAATGCTCTCCAATACCTATTTTGAAATGTACAATTAATCCTGGTCAACCATAGTTAACTACTGTGATACCAAAGATTAGATTCCTTCTGTAACTGAATTAAACTTTAATATAAATCTATTTCTATTATATTTTAAATATTTATGATAATACACCCTCCTGTTCAAATCCAGTGGTTTTTTTGTGTGTAGGAAAATTTATGGCACATTCATTTTTTTCTTTTCTACACATTATTTCATTTAATCTTTTTTTCTAATTTTTATTTTCTATTTTTTTATTTTTTATTTTTGCAGTGCTGGGGATTGAACCCAGGGCCTTGTGCTTGCGAGACAGGCACTCTACCAACTGAGCTATATCCCCAGCCCCCCTAATCTTTTTTTTTTTTTAAATGGGGCACAACTTTTTGTTTTTATGG
>JAJEJO010004138.1:233564-272659 GCA_020662805.1 Glaucomys volans
AGGGCCTTGTGCTTGCGAGACAGGCACTTTACCAACTGAGCTATATCCCCAGCCCCCCTAATCTTTTTTTTTTTTAAATGGGGCACAACTTTTTGTTTTTATGGTTGTGCACAATGTAGATTCATACCATTTGTGTAATCACACATGCACATAGCGTAATGATGTCTGTCCCACTCCACCATCCTTCATACCCCTTCTCCCTCCTCCCTCTCATTTCCCTCTACATAACTGAAAGTTCCTAAATTCTCCTCTTACCCCCCACCCCCATTATGCATCATCATCCCCTTATCTGAGAAAACATTCGGCCTTTGTTTTTTTTTTTTGTGGAACCAGGGATTGAACTCAGGGACACTCGGCCACTGAGCCACATCCCCAGACCTATTTTGTATTTTATTTAGAGACAGGGTCTCACTGAGTTGCTTAGGGCCTCTCTGAGTTGCTGGGGCTGGCTTTGAACTCGCGATCTTCCTGACTCAGCCTCCCAGGTCGCTTGGATTACAGGCGTGCGCCACCACGCCCGGGTCCGCCTTTGGTTTTTTGGGCTTGGTTTATTTCACTTAGCATGATATCATCCATTTATCTGCAAATGCTATAAAATTGTTCTTCTTTATAGCTGACTAATATTCCATTGTGTATATATACCACAATTTCTTTATCCATTCAATGTTGAAGGGTATCTAGGTTGGTTCCACAATCTAGCTATTGTGAATTGAGCTGCTATAAATATTAATGTGGCTGTACAATGTAATATTGACATATCAAGTAAAACTAATGTTCTATGTCAAAAAAGAAAAAAAAAAAAAGAGAGATCCTCCTGCCTCAGCGTCCCTAGCAGCTGGGATTATGGGTGTGCACCACCACACCCAGCTTCATTGTGGTTTTGATTTGCATTCCCTGATGATTAATAAGGATATAAGTCCACATTAGTTCTTACTGATGAATAAGGGAAATGCAAATCACTCATTTTATGTGCACATTGGGCATTTTAATATCATTTTTGCAAGTAGATGTCCAATTGAACCAGCACTGTATGTGTTGAAAAGACTGTTTTTCCCCATTGAATTATCATGATGGCCATAAATATAAGGGTGTATTTCTAGTAAATTTCAAAATCAGGAAGTGTGAGTCCTCCAACTTTGTTCTGTCCTCTTTGTTTCTCTTTTTAAACATTACTTAGCCTTTTTTGGGTTCCTATATCTCCATCTGAATTTTAGTTTCATCCTGTCAATTCTGCAAAAAGGCAACTGGAATCCTGATAGGAATTGGGTTGCATCTATAGATCAATTTGGGTAGGGTTTCCATCTTAATATTAAATCTTCTGACCCACGAACATGAATGTCTTTCCATTTAATTTGCTCCTTAATTGTTTTCAAAAAAATTTTAAGTTTTCAGTGAAGTTTAGCACTTCTTTGTATTCCTAAGCATTTTTGTTCTTTGGGATATTACTGTAAGGGTAATTGTTTTCCTTTTAAGAGTAATAATTTCCTTTTAAGAGTATTCATTGCTAGTTACATAAAAAAAGAAGTAATTCCTTCTAATATTAGAGCATTTTTATATGATGATGAGAGACCATCCAATATAAGGAAAGATGCAGGACAGAGAAAGGATAATAAAAGCAAATGGAACTAGGCAAGGTGGTGCACGTCTGTAATCCCAGCAGCTTGGGAGGCTGAGGCAGGAGGATCACAAGTTTGAGGTCAGCCACAGCAACTTAGTGAGGTCCCCAGCTAGAAAGACTGTCTCAAAATTAATAAAAATAAAAAATGGCTGGGGATATGACTCAGTGGTAAAGCACCTCTGGGTTAAATCCCCATTACCAAAAAAAAAAACAAAAAACAACACCACCACCAACAACAATAAAAAACCCAGCAAATAGGAATGCAGACTCACTTTAATAGGATGATAGAGAACAAATGCAGTTATAGGGAGGACTGGAGATTTAGTGTAGGATGTTGAGGAAGTTCCCAAACACATTATATATTTTTTTTTAAAAAAAGAATCATCAGTTGAAGAAAAGATAAAAAATATTTTCTTGGGGAGTGAAAAAGTAAGTTTCTAGAACACTGGAATAACCAATTTGAGATTTTTGATTATGAATTTAAAAGAAGCCTGTCAACCTGAAAGTGAGTTCTCTGCAGTCAGTAAAGAGGGGAAACACTGAAAATTGCTCTAGATGGCTCTTTATTTTCCCAAATGATCATTTAAAGTATATAGGTATAATATAACCCATAACAATGTTGAACATACAGCTAACAAAATCTGGAAAATAGAAGGGGCAAAGAAGCATAAGAGGTTGGATATGTCAAAGCTTCATCTTATAGAGGATGAGGAGCTGAAGTACACTTTTTAAGGTTGAAAATCCAAGAAATAGAAGCAGACCATGTATCAAAACTTAAATATCATAAATAATATAGAATTATACAATAATATGATAATTATATCTTAATTAACATTAATATAACATATATATAAACTCGAGATTATGATTTCCAACCTGTTTGAGTGCACCTGTTTTTGTCTGGCATGCATGAGACACTGGGTTCAATTCCCAATGTTATACATACAAAAAAACTTAATGCACTGTGTCTAAATTTCACTGAAATAAGCCGGGCGCAGTGGCACACGACTGTAATCCCAACACTTGGGAGGCTGAGCCAGGAGGATCGTGAGTTCAAAGCCAGCCTCAACAACTCAGCGAGGCCCTAAGCAACTCAGTGAGACCCTGTCTCTAAATAAAATACAAAATAGGGCTGGGGATGTGGCTCAGTGGTGGAGGGCCCCTGGGTTCAATCCCCAGTACCAAAAAATAAAAAATAAAAATAAATAAATTTCACTGAAATAGTTCCAGAATTGAAAACTTGGGACCTAATGGGTTAAAGCACAGAAATTACATTATTTAAATTACAAATTTTACCATGAGATACCTAAAATACTGGGAGGAAATAAATTAAATCTTCATCTTTCACAAGGTAAGTGAATATAGGTGTTAAAATTTGATTAAAAAACCCAATTAGTGGAGAGATTTTATTAATTAATTAATTAATAAGCAGGCAATCACCAGAAGGAACAAAAACAGAAAGCTAAAAGTGATTGTTTATGGGACTGGGGGTGCAGCTCAGTGGTAGAGCACTTGACTAGCATGCTCAAGGTCCTGGGTTTGATCCTCAGCACCACAGGTAATTGCTTATAGGAAGTGAGAATAAAAATGGGATAGGGAACTATTCCTTCACATCATAAACCCTTATGTACTATTTGATTTTTTGAAATAATGTACATGGGCATTAACATACTTTAATAACATTGAAACAGAAGTCTATCTAGGTGTGTGTGAATTTGGGACTAAGCCTTTGTAAAACGAAGCAGGTTTTATCAAGGAGACTTTTATTTCTAGCCCCTTTCTCTCCCCTTTTCATAGAACTCTCTCAGTACTAGTTTTCTCCCAATATCAAAGGAATTCACAACTGTCCTGGCCCTGGCTTCTTCCTACCTCCTCTAAGGAATAATTACTTTTCCAGTTACTCTCTGCTCCTCAAAATTGATTATCACACACCTAATCTATTCTTGGTTCCATTCTAAAAATGCCTTGCTTTTGGCAAGTAGTAAAATTCAATCATAGTCTAATAAATGCAGATCCTTTCTTCCTCCTGTTCCCATTTCTGCCAAGATATTAAGATATTATTTAATGAGGTATCTCATTTAGGGAGATGTTTTTGTTGTTTTTAAGCTCTATAACAGATGATTATGTTGGTCAAATACTTCATTTTGTAATGTAGTATTATTATGGTTCATGCAAAGCATATGATGAACTTATTTCCTTTTATTTTCATTTCTTCATTCTCAGTTTGAGAATGTGTTTCTACAATAAGGAGCTCAAAGGAATCAATTTACATTAACAAATTATTAGGCACTGGTATAGATGAGAGATTATTTGAGGGTGCTTGGGGCTTTCCCAAGGCATTTCCAATTACTTCATCTTTACAGGTTTCATTTCATTCTCTTTATGTAATGATTTAGTTGTCACTATTAACTGGGGCTGTAATCAGGATAGACCCTGAATAGTTGTGAAGTTAAATGTTTTCTTATTACAAGACCTCCTTAACTTGATCTAAATGGGGTTTAGAACAACACCTCAAGCACGTAGGTGTGTAATAAATACTGTGTGATGATGGTAACTTCTATAGACTTAAGGCAAGGATCACTGACTTATTCACCACACCTCCTCAATTTACATAATTTGATGAAACTCATCAAATTATTCTGACAATTTTATATGCTTAATCAACATTGAATATGAGATAAACATGTAGCCTACAATTAACTGCAAACCATTATTATTTACACTATTATTAACTGATGTCCAACAATAACATTAAATAACCCACACAACACGGATAATATCTACTTCCAAGAAGCATAGCACATTATCTTACATTTCCTGTATCTCATTTATTCAATAAAATTTCCCACAATAAAAACCATTATTGGTATTAGCACTTAACCAGAAGTTCATTATTTAATGCAAGCATCTATTTTCTAAGTAGAGAAAAAACATCATGTAGCTCTCTGAGGATTAGGGTATTTTGCAATTTTCTTCCCAAAGGTATGAAAATTCTAATAAAAAGATGATGGAGGCTTTTGAATTAAAGATCATTAGGGGCAAAGCTGGGCAAGGTGGTGCATATCTGTAATTCCAGCTAGTTAGTGGATTTTTTTTTTTTTTTGTACCAGAGATTGAACCCAAGGGTGCTTAACCACTAAGTCACATCCCCAGCCCATTTTTATTTTTTATCTTGAGACAGGGTCTCAATAGTTTGTTTACAGTCTCATTAAGTTGCTGAGACTGGCTTTGAACCTGAGATCCTCCTGCCTCAGCCTTCCCAACTGCTGATTACAGGTGTGCATCACCACACCCAGCCTGGCTGTTTAGGAGGCTGAGGCAGGATTGCAAATTTAAGGCCAGTTGGACAATTTAGCAAGACCTTGTCTCAAAATAAAATAAAAAGGGGTGGGGATGTAGCAGGGTGGAAGAGTGCTTGCCTAACATGCCTAAGACCCTGGGTTCAATCCTCAGTACAAATAAAACCAAAACCAAACAACAACAACAACAAAACATTACAGACAAGAACTAGCTTCTATTTTTTTCTACATTCTATTTCTTTTATACCTAGAGTCTGGACCTTACTTTCATGTAATTGTGCAGAACACAATATCTATATTTTCTTCTATTTTTGCTAATTAGTCTACAAAAGCCTAGTCCTGTTTTTTAACTTTCAAAAACACTTGATTTTAGAAAATTTGTCCTGATTTCTGGGAATAAAATCCTGCTTGATTTCATCCATGCAATAAATTCAGTGTTTTCCTCATACATACTGCTTAAATAAAAGAATGAATGCAAATGTTACTTTATGTAGTTTACACTGGATTTAAGGTAACTTTAAAAACAGTTTAAACAGAAACAGATGTCCTCTAAAAAGTTTCTCACCTTCACGAGTTTTGATTGCTAGTAAAAGTCAACAGGAATAACTCCCGCAAGACAATGAAATAGCAAAATAATATTAAAGGAAAGAAAAAGGAAGGAATACTGTCTTTTTAATATTAAACTCATTAAAGTGTGTTTAAACTCACTTATTCTTGGAGTTAAAACAAATGTGTTTTGTGACACAAAACACTTCTACATTACAAAAACACAGAAAAAAAAAAATACTAAAAGGAGGCATGTAAGTTTGAATTCTGGCTTTGCTGTTGTGCGACGTGGGTCTATCTGCCCGACCTTGCCAAGCCTTTACCTTCTCTGTAAAATGTGGTTAACAAATACCTTTAGAGTGGTTGTTTTGTTAGATAATTTGAATAAGACCAATTTAACACATTGTCTGGCACCTATCAGGCAATCAGTATGGTCCCTATCATTAATAGTAAATAAAATTAGTACTCAGTGATTCACTCAAAACTATATAAATACACTCAGGTGAGACTTCACAGTTTGAATCGTATTCAGAGATTGATATTAGAGTCAAGAATTTTAATAGCCCCACTCCAGGTATTATTTTCGTATCTCATAGTGTATCCCGCTCACATTATTTTATTCTGGGCTCCACATTAAGCTTAGAGAATACATTGCTTCATGACATTGTCTCTTACACAAACTATGCAAAGTCCGATACTGAATGAAAAAAAGGATACTCCAGTGCACCGTTTTAAGTGCGTGCCCCTTTTTGACGGAAGAGAATGTCTTTCATTCGACATCCAACGGGGACCCGAGGACTAAGCAGGATCTTGCAACATTGGATCACAACACCAAAGTACCAAGGGAAAACCTTGTTGCCAGCTTCCGAAACAAGATTGCAAACTCCAAAGCCACTGCCGGAGTCCAGGGCTGCCGACGCGCGACAGCAGCACGACAGGGGCGGGGCCACGGCCGTAGGGCACTGTGCCGAGACCACGTGGTCTTCCAGCCCGCTCAGGGCGCCCTTGGAAGCCCCAGGACTTGCGGTCATGGCTGGTCCAGCGCAGGCCGGTGGGGCTAGGTCTCTAGACCTTCTCCGGGCCTTGCCGCGTGTGAGCCTGGCCAACTTAAAGCCCAATCCCGGCTCCAGGAAACCGGTAAACACTGGTGGAGGTGCGGGGGACCGCTGGGGACCGGGGCGATGGCAGCGGCCTTTCACTCCACATTAAGCCAAGACTCCTTTCCTGGGCATGTTGGGGTGTACGTAGGCTTGCCGAGCCCCTGATAACCCTTTACTGCACCGAGGAAAATCCGCGTGCTCCGGATTCATCATAAGGTTTCTATTTAAAAGCATAAAAATATTAAATGGAGGAGCAAACCAGGCACTGCTAAATGATCATAATTCAAATCTGGGTTTAAAATGAAGCGCTCTCCTAGACAGTGTGTCTTTTCGGCGTTGGAAAGGCGTCAATTGGTTTATGTCAGCCATGCCTTCTGCAGCTCAACGAATACAGCTAGAAAAGCTGTTGTCGACGTTCCGTCATTGTAACAGTAAATTTGTTGCTTACACAAGTGACAGCAAGTAAATTAAGGAAAAATATTTTCTTTATAAATTGTCTTAAATAAAACAGTGTATATTGGCAACAGTTACATAAGTACGGTTAAGTCCAAAATAAAAGCGTTTTCTTGAATATCATTTAAAGCTTTGTTGTGGATATTTAACTCTAGGATTTTTTTTTTTTTCCATTTCTGAGCTATTGTAGAACCCTAGTCCCATCCCATCCTTGGCGCTCTGCACATTTTGTATTTTTTAACCACAAAAATTAATTACATCCTCAGAGGCAAAGATGCCAAGACAGTATGTGAATGAATAGCTGTAACAGTGTTTGGAACATAGTGCTTGCTAATACTGGTTGGTTGGGTGAATGAGTGGTAGCAACACACACACACACACACACACAGAGCAAGGAGGTGAAATTTGATTTTTAGAAATGTGTCTGAAGATCCTAAAACTCTTCTCTTTTCTTCATAGGCCAGGCGACCAAGAGGTCGGAGAAGAGGTAGAAAATGTGGGAGAGGCCATAAAGGAGAAACACAGAGAGGAACCCGGCCTCGGCTGGGCTTTGAGGGAGGCCAGACTCCATTTTACATCCGAATCCCAAAATATGGATTTAATGAAGGACATAGGTAAGGTGGTGTAGGTTCTTAAAGTACAAGTCCCTAATTTACACTGAGAATCACCTAAATAGTAATTTAGTAGAAATTTTAAATTCACTTTGGAGCTCTTGTTAGTTTAAAAATACTTTTGCTATTGTTCCTGTGAATCATTTTTGTAATGAAAAAGGCCTGAATTAATAGGGGGAAAAACCCCAAGGATTGTAGTGCCAAATGAAGATGATGATGCCTGCACTTCTCTCTTGCAATAACCCCGACACATGGTGTGCAAACACAGTGTGTGTGTATTTTATGTATTTATGTATATGTAGATATCTATATACATATCTATATATATCTGAAAATTCTAAAACTTTTTTTTTTCCTTTTAGGAGAGATGACCTAGAGGTAGACAAATGTGGCTCTCATGTGTATGGAAAAAGTATTATCAAGTTTATATAAGTATATGTATGGTATTTGTACATCCATACACATAATATCTAGTCCATTATAGTTACCCAGTAAATGATAACTAAATTATTACTCTATACTTCATTACTGGGTAATTCAGATAGTAGATTAAATTTGTCCATTTGTGTACATAAGTGAAGTAAATGCTTTAGAAAGGCAAAATATTTGTAGTGGAAGAAGGAAGTACTAGTTTTATTTCATCACTCCAAATTCAGCAATACATGTGTTATACTCAGGAGGGTTTTATTTTGTTATACCTTAATAAATGGGGGAAGAAAACACAGGACAAAGCTTTGAATTGATTTCTAGAAAATTTGGAAAAATTAATTGTATTTTCTAACTATTGCATTGTTGTTTCATAGCTTCAGACGCCAGTATCAGCCTTTGAGTCTGAAGAGACTGCAATATCTTATTGATTTGGGTCGAGTTGATCCTACACAACCCATTGACTTAACCCAGCTTGTCAATGGGAGAGGTGTGACTATCCAGCCTCTTAAAAGGGATTATGGTGTTCAGCTGGTTGAGGAGGTAAGTCTGAATTAGATCTTTTGGTGTTAGAAGGAAATTTTAAATTTCCCCATACAGTATTGCCCCTGCCCTGCCCCCATGGGTGGTATCTTCCAAGTGGAGGCCTGAAACTGTTTTTGCCTTTAAATACATATCTGTGATAAAGATTAATTTATAAATTAGGGACAGGAGAGATTAACATCAATAACTTACTGTAGCTCCTAGCAATCTCAGCATACAATTTTTTGTTGTTGTTGTTAAGCCTAGAACTTTCACCTTTTCACTTAAAGGAAGCACTTTATGGCTTCTCTTTGGCTTATCCAAATTGCTGTCATCACTGCTTTTGTGCTTTGGAGTCATTAGTAAGTAAAATAAGGGTTACTTGAATATACACACTGTCAAACTTAAGAGACTAATGAGTGGGTAGTATATACTAGAATGGGGTGGGATGGCATGAGATTTCATCATCCTACTCAGCACACACTTTAAAACTTAGGATGAATTATTTATTTCTGGAATTTCCTGTTTGATGTTTTTGGACCTGAAATGAACATCTTCTGTGTATCTTACAGCTTGCTCCCTCACTTCCTTTGGTTCTGTGCATAAAGGTGAACATATTAGAATGGTATTTTTGACAGCTTTTTATAAAAGAGCCCTTGCAGTCACATTGTCTCCCTCACCCTGCCCAGAGCATTTTCTTTGAATATATGTGAACATATGGTATTTATTATTTAGGCATTTATGTTTCATTGTCTTCCTTACTGGAGTACAAGCTCCCCTGATGGCAGATACTTTGACTGCTATTATTTTTAATATTAGAAATAATAGTTTATGATAGTCACTCAGTGAATATTCATAGGAGAAAGGAATGAATCAAATCTCATTCTAATTGCACTAAAGAAGTTTTATTTATAGGAATTATCCAGGAATTCATAAACATAAATTTTTGTTGATTATTATTGACTACTGTTTCTTCTTTGTATCTGGGTAGGTAACTTAGTAGCCACTAGGGGGAAGCATATGTTTATGGAAAAATCTTTTAGATACCTTTCAAAAAGCAAGTCTCTCAATAAAACTTTTGAGATAAGGTAATTTGAAAAGAGCATACCAAATACATGATTAATCTTCAGGATTCTACTCTGGGCATATAAGGAAACAGATATATATCTTAGTATTTGGGAAAATCCATGAGCTCATTCGGTCTTTTTTTTTTTTTTTTTTTTTTTTAAGTTTTTTTTTTTATTTTTACAGACTTCATCATTCGGTCTTAAATTGCACATCCCAATACCCTTCAGGTCTATGTCTGTTAAACTAGCAAAAATTTTCCTGAAAACTTTACCCAAGGTCTGTGGTTGAGTAAATGTAATCACACATTATTTATAACTGTAAATTCTTTACCTTTTCTGGATTTTAGATACACAGGTACATCATGGGTAATAAAAGAAACAAGATATAAAGACCTTCCTAAAAGTGCCATTTATTGTACTGAAAATACTGGAACTGTTACCAGTGTCCAAGAATAGGAAAATGGTTAAGCAATCTATGGATCAGTAATTAAAAATCACAAATAGTATGGCAAAGCCCTATTTTATGAATCCATGGTGCCCTTGATTATAATAATGCATACCAACATCAAAGATAAAAATGAGAAATACGTTTTAGATTTGATGGAATGTTTTTGAAATATATGAAAAGTTTTTACTTAAAGGATCCCAATTGGAAGCCAGTTTGTTTTAACCACACCAAAAAGCAAAAAATTTCTTTTCCCACAAAAGAGTGGTAATGCTGCCATCTTTTATTTTGAAGTAAATAAGAACAATGTATTTTGAAATTAGAGAAAAATTTAGCTTATCCTGACTGATGTGACTGAAAACATAACTTCAGCACTGCATATTTTGATATTAAATATTCTAGGGAAAACTAGACTTTTTTTTTCAGTTTGGAGATTATAACAAAATCATTAGTGAGTGCAAAACAAATTTCTGTTTTCTACCTTTTCCTAAAATGAGGACTGACCCCCCTCTGAAGTTTAGATATTGTCAGATATTTTCTACAGAGGAGAGCACATTTCCACAGGGGACAGCTGGGCATGGTGGTGCATACCTGTAATCCCAGGAACTCAGGAAGTTGAGGCAGGAGGATTGCAAGTTTGAGGCCAGCCTTAGCAACTTAGCAAGATCCTGCCTCAAAAATAAATTGAAAGGCTGGGATGTAGCTCAGTGGCAAAGTGTCTGCCTTGCATTCGCAAAACCCTGGGTTCGACCCCCAGTTCCAAAAATGACAAGAAAAGAACCTCACCAAAAATAATAATAATAAATAAATAAATAAGATAAAAAAATTGGAAAGGGCTGGGGGTGTATGTCAGTAGTAGAGGTCCTCTGGGTTTAATCCCCAGTAGCACACATACACAAATACAAAATAAATAAAAGGAAGCTTGCCTTAGTTATTTTTATCCAAGCTATTTACTAACTGACTTTGTTTTGACTTATGGCAGGGTGCTGATACCTTTAAGGCAAAAATCAATATTGAAGTACAGTTGGCCTCAGAACTAGCTATCGCTGCGATTGAAAAAAATGGTGGTGTAGTTACTACAGCCTTCTATGATCCAAGAAGTCTGGGTAAGCTTGTTCTTGTGGTCATTTTCTTCTTTCCTTCTTTATTAATAACTTAATGAATGGCAACTGTTGGTTATTTGATCCATATCTAGCATGTGGATTATCATCGTACAGAGAATAAAGCATGCAGCTGACAGATATACCAAAGACAAAAAGCCTTTCGGTTTTTCCTGTGGATTCAGGCCTATGTCTGGAGTCTTTCCTTGAAAATTCAGTAAGGATCTCAAACTCAATGTGTGAAGAGTTTTTCTCTTTCACCTCATCCTGTTCTTGCAGTTTTTCCAATGTAAATGATGACTCCATCTTTCTGATTTTTTGATTCAAAATTTGAAGTCCTCTGGACTCTTTCTTCTATACCCTCATAAGCCCTATGAGTTTGTTCTTCACACTGTGTTCACAGTTCAGCTACTGCCCGTGTGGTCCAAGCCACCATCCTGTTGCCAGCATGACTGGGGTACTTCTACCTCTCTGTTGCTGTCCTGCTTTTGTGGAAAAACCCGCCACAGGGTTCCATTTAAAACATGAACTACCACTTCTATGCACAAAGGCTCCATTGGCATCCCTGCTGCTCCTTCGGGGCTGGGTGTGATCTGGACCACCTCCTCCCTCCCTCCCATTATTCCCTCTATTTGCTCAGTTCCCACTGGCTACCTGCCCTGGCTTTCCTTCTCATGCCAAGCCCCTCTCCCTTCAGGCCTCTGCTTCTGTTGTTCCTCTGCCTAGATATTTCTAGATACTTTGTAGATACTACTTCCTCCACCTAGAGTTTTCATGGCTCTGGGCCGTGAGGGAGAGAGCATTCCTTCATGTACTAGGGAGATCATTCCTGCCTGTACTAAATAAAAGAGCACATACACATGCATAAGCACATGCATGCACATGTATATATACCCACACAAAGGCATATGCATGTGTGTATGTACTCATACCCACAGGAACATGTGTGTCCACACACACACACATGCATAGTCACATCCTGTTCCCTTTTCCCAAGTTGTGTTTGTTCTTGGTAGCCATTACAAATCAACAGGTGTTTTTTCTTTTTTCCTTTTTATTGGTACTGAGGATTGAACCCAGGGATGCTGTAGCATTGAGCTACATCCCTAGCCCTTTTTATTTTTTCTTTTGAGACAGAGTCTCACCAAGTTGTGTAGGTTGGCCTTGAACTTGTGATCCTCCTGCCTTAGCCTCCCAAATTGCTGGGATTATAGGTGTGCACCACCACACTCAGCTATAATTTCATTTTCCTCTCTCCCTTTTATTCTCTTTCTCTTCCATCTCATGATGGCAGGGACCTTTTGTTCACTGCTGTATCTCTGGCACATCGAACAATGCCTGATGAATAGTAGAGGCTCTAAATTACTGAGATGAAGATCAAACATAGCTTGATGACTAAATGCTTTTACAAAATATTCTTTAATGCTTTTTACATTCCTGATCAAATAGCTCAATTAAAATAAAATTCTTTTAAAATCAATGTATTAAAGTGGAAATAATCATATTTGAAACAGTTACTATTTCATTTTCTTCATAATTGAAAGTTTATAAAACTATAAAACATAATTCTCATTTCCTTCTTATTGTAAATGAGCCTCTTAATTTGGTCTGTGTCAGTCATTTTTTTGGGGTACTGGGGATTGAACTGAGGGGCACTCCACCACTGAGCCACATCCCCAGCCCTATTTTGTATTTTATTTAGAGAGAGAATCTCATTGAGTTGCTTAGTGCCTCGCTTTTGCTGAGGCTGGCTTTGAACTTGCAATCCTCCTGCCTCAGCCTCCTCAGCTGCTAGGATTATAGGTGTGTGTCACTGTGCCAGGCTCTGTCACTCTTTTTTTAAAAATGTTTTTATTAGTGCATCATATTTATTCATAATAGTGAGGTTCATTTTGACACATTCATGCTAGTATAATTTGCTCCCATTTCACTCATCACTCAAATTTTTTAAAGTGAGCTTTCTCAAATACGAAAATGAATATTTTTCTTTACATTAATCACAAATATTTTGGAAGGGTTTTTGGTGCCAGAATATTTTTCAGTCATTATCACCACAGAGGGTGGCAGTGGTGGTTGCTCACCAGATGCCGTCTGATGCCATTTGCTGGAGTCTGGGGAATCATCATCATCATCATCCCTGAGATGATTGTTTTGGCCTTTCCAGGCTGCTCTGCAGTTGTCTTGGGGGCCTTCATTAAATAAGCAATAAAACCACAGGTTTAACGTTTAGTAGTGATTTTGTCTGAATAAGTGACTTGTACTTTTTCAGATTATGGGAAAAAAAATTGAATACACATTTTACTTCCCTTTTTGAAAGGGATATTTTTAAAAGTAAGAAGAGTTCTTGTCTTTGTGAGCCCTGTGGAAGAAAGTTGATGCACTGAGATTTTTTGGTGCAAGTGTGGTGCTTTTAATGGCTATATCCATTGTGTTTTAGGCATTAAGTAAATTTGGGGTATGGGGTGTATGCAGTTTATTTGGTGACTGTGAACTAATACAAACTTATTTCTCTTCAGACTAGGTTATTCCCGTACACTGTGTCTCTATATTCACTCCCTAGTTCCTTACCCCCCCAAAACAAACAAACAAACAAACAGATAAAATTGTTTTTAAAGTGGGTGTAGCTTATGTAAAGTATTTTGTGAACTTCTTTCTTAAATATATTCCAAATTTTTATATTTTAAGAGTTGCCATACTCTATTTTGTTTGTTCTTTTTAAATATACATGACAGTAGAGTGTATTTTGACATATACATACATGGAGTATAACTTACTCTAATTAGGATCTCATTCTTGTGGTTGTACATGATGTGGAATTTCACTGATCGTGTATTCATATATGAACATGGGAAAGTTGTGTCTGATTTATTCTATTGTCTCTCCTATTCTTGTCCTTCTCCCTTCCCTTCACACCCCATTGTCTATTCTATTGAACTTCTATTCTCCACCCCACCCTGGTTGTGTGTTAGCATCTACATGTCAGAGAGAACATTTGGCTTTTGGTTTTTTGGGATTGGCTTATTTCACTTAGCATGATAGTCTCCAGTTCCATCCATTTACTGGCAAAAGTCACAAAGGCATTCTTTTTTAATGGCTGAGTAATGTTCCATTGTGTATATATACCACATTTTATTTATCCATTCATCTGTTGAAGGGCACCTACGTTGGTTCCATAGCTTAGCTATTATGAATTGTGCTTCTGTAAACATTGATGTGGCTGTGTCACTGTAGTATGCTGATTTTAAGTCCTTTGGATATAGACTGAGGAGTGGGATGACTGGGTCAAATGGTAGTTCCATTCTAAGTTTTCTGAAGAATCTCCATACTGCTTTCCATAGTGGTTGCACCAATTTGCAGTCCATCAGCAATGTATGAACATACCTTTTTCTCTACATCCTCACTAACATTTATTGCTACTCGTATTCTTGATAATTGCCATTCTGACTGGAGTGAAATAGAATCTCAGTGTAGTTTCAAATTTAATTTGTAGTGTAGTTTTAAATTGCTAGAGATGCTGAACATTTTTTCATACATTTGTTGACCGTTTGTGTTTATTCTGTGAAGTGCATGCTTAGTTCCCAAAGGTTAATTTCTTGGTGAGTCAAGAGCATCAGATATTTAATTATCCTCTGGTATAAATGCAGTGTGTAGACTGTTTTTATCCAGAGCATAAATTAGCATAAATTAGACTCCACTTTTGTCTTTCTTGGTCTTGACCCTTGGTAGCCAGCTTCTAGTTCTTGTTTCTGAGTGGCCTATCTAGTGGTCTCCTTCTAATGGCCATTTCTCACTTGCCCTATAGATAATGAGATGTATAAGGTACCTGTTAGATTCTTGTATTTAGCTAATATTTAGTCAATGTCTAGTATTTGCTGGACACTGTTCGACGTGAGGGAGAGACAACAGTGCAAGAGTCAGAAGTCCCTTTTGGAGCTTATTGTCTGGTGGATGAGAGTGCACAGGTACCTTATTATATAATAAAAACTTGGCGTGTATGAATGGATTAAATCAGGGAAACTTTGTCACTGCCCTGTGATGTATCTACTATTATTTTAAGGATCTTGATAAGTTCTTTATTGAGACTGTTCTATGTGATCTGTTTTATGTTTCCAGTTAAGGTTAAGGTTGCATTGCTGAAGCATGATGAGTAGAACATCATTGTTTTTGTACAACTCTCAATTTGTGTATTGTGTAAACTGTCCAAATGCCTGTGGCATCAATGATATTTTGTGTGTTTATGTGCTGGCCTTTCCTCACCCATCACATTCAGAGAACATGTTCAGCTACTTTAAAAAGTTAAAAACAAAAAACAAAAAACTGGGATTGTGTAGCATTCCTGTATTGGTTGGTTTCATAAGAATTTCTTTGCCTACTCTTTAGTTAAAAGAATTAATTTTAATGACCTTGGTTTTCCAGAAGTCTTAATGCATCTTTCTGATGTTTAAACTAGTAAAATTCCCATATGAAGTTATTAAATATCTTCGAGGCTGTTTGACTTGTAGTTTGGACACGTTGGTTTTCTGTCTTAGGATTTCCTGTTAATGGTGTGGTTAGCAGAACTTTATCTGTTCTAATACACATAGACAATGTCATGAAAATGTTTTATTTTTGTGTTTTTAAACATAGGGCTTAAATAAATGTTGCCTATGTTTTCAGTAGTCATTGGTAGTCATTTCATTAGTCATTGGTAGCCCAAGAGTAACTTTGACTTTCAAGATGTAAACTATTGCCAGGCTTGGTAGCACATATTTGTAATCCCAGTGGCTTGAAGGCTGAGGCAGGAGGATTGGGAATTTAAAGCAGGCCTCAGCAACATTGAGGTGCTAACCAACTCAGTGAGACCCTGTCTCTAAATAAAATACAAAGTAGGGCTGGGGATGTGACTCAGTGGTTGAGTACCCTGAGTTCAATCCTTGGTGGTACACCCCCGCACCCCCAGAAAAAAAGATGAAAACTATTGAAAATGAGTTATCTCCTTTTGCTCAAGGCAATCCTATTTAATAAAAAAGTTCTTGGAATTAGGTTCTCATCTCAGTAAATTGAAAAATTAGTAACTAGAAGAAAATTTGTAACAGTACAGAGTCAATAATTTGTTTCTCTTTTTAAATTTAATTTTTAGATATACTGTGCAAACCTGTTCCATTCTTTCTGCGTGGACAACCCATTCCAAAACGAATGTTGCCCCCTGAAGCACTGGTGCCGTATTATACAGATGCAAAGAACCGTGGTTACTTGGCAGATCCTGCAAAATTTCCTGAAGCAAGACTGGAACTCGCCAAGAAGTATGGTTATGTTCTACCCGATATCACTAAAGATGAACTCTTTAAAATGCTCAGCACCCGAAAGGATCCAAGGCAGATCTTCTTTGGTCTTGCTCCAGGATGGGTGGTGAATATGGCAGATAAGAAAATTCTAAAACCTACAGATGAGAATCTCCTCAAATATTATAGCTCATGAATTCCCTTCCAGGAAAGCAGAGTTGTTGAAGAGTATCAGAAAATGGACTAAAACATATGGATTTCTCCAGTCATTTTACAGAGTCATTTGCATTTCCCAGATGTATAATTCTTCAGCTGTTAATGTTAGTTGTTAGTGTAATCATATCTCCTTTTCATTTTCATCTAAAATTAAAATAACACTGCAAAAATAAGGACTGCACACAGGAACTGACTATATAGGTTGTGTCTCAAAGATTCAGACTCTGCAGGTTGATTGAAGGACAATTATAACTATTTCAAAATATTTCTAGTCTATTTTTTCTTGTTTCCTCTCTGCCTTGTCTTGTTATTGTTGCATGTTAGAATTAACACACAAGTGGAATGAGCTTGATTAGTAGGCCTACTCAACTGAGATTGGAATAGCTGTAAAATGAGTTCCTTTTGATCAGTAGCCTCAGGGAGCTCTGCTACCCAGTGTCAGGATGGTGAGCCCTCTGATCAGGAATTTGAGTTTAAGGCTGTTTAATGACTTTTTTTGGTACTGGGAATTGAACTCAGGGGCATTTAACCACTGAGCCACATTCCTAGCCCCTTTTTATTTTTTAGTTTGAGTCAGGGTCTCGCTAAATTGCTTAGGACCTTGCTAAATTGCTGAGACTGACCTTGAACTTGTAATCTTCCTGTCTCAACCTCCCAAGCTGCTTGGGATTATAGGCATGCGCCAGCCTGGTGAATGACTTCTAAGTAGTATATTTTCTGATACTATGAGAGGTTAGAGAAACAAAGATTCCAAGCAAAATAATTTTCTCCACACTGATGATAGTAAACAATAATAATTAAGCCATTAACATTCTTAAAGAAGTGTTCATGCGGATATAATTCCGCTTATCTCAGACATTGAAGACCTTTGTCTTTCAGTTATTTCAAAAAACTTTGGAAAACTTGTTCAATGATTATGTATACAATAAAAATCACTGGTAATGGGAAAATTAAACTCATTTTTCTTTTGTTGTTTGTTTGTTTTTGATGTGGGGTCTTGCTATATTGAATATGGCCATGGACTTCTAGGCTCAAGCAGTCCTGCCTTACTTCCTAAGCTCCTGGGACTACAGGCTTATGGCTCAAACTCAATTTAATTTAGGATTTAATAAGCGAACTTAGCTTTTCAAATATATGCTGTATATAAATCTTATAAAAGCTTAATTTACCTTGAGCAATTAAAAATTGATCTTGAGTAATTCATGATAATTCTTTCACAATAGAAATGATTCTTGGCTGGTTATTTTCTTAAAATAAAAAATTAAAAATCCTAAACCATGTAATATTTTGTTGTGTTAATTTTTCTACCACATTCATTGAGGTAGAAAATTTATAAAGCAATTTATTGAGAGTATATTTCAGTTTTTATCCGTGATTATGTAGTTTGGCTTGATATCAAACCATTCCTTAGACCCTGCAAGCTAACTTTTCCTAAGGAAGGTTCCTAGAGGTTGCCACACAAAACTTCTGTTTATGTCCTATTGGCCGTACCTTGGATACAGTCCTATTCTGAAGGGAGCCTGAATTGTTTACTTTGGCAGCTCCTCTTAACTGAAAACACCTGTTATAATGGGTCAATAAGAGTGTTTATAATGTACAGCAAGCAAGAAGATTAATACCAATTTTGGTATTGAAACCAACTCCAGTTGATTGACTTACATTAGACAAATTCAGGGAAAGTGCAGAACTCTTTAATTCTGCATCTACTACTCTGGAATGCTGTGTTTACTAAGTTATGTCACAGTCAATAAATGGCTTAATTCACCAATCTTGTGTACAATACTTTTCAAAGGAGAGTGTGACCAAGTACTGGAAGCCATCTGAGAAGAGGCATTTGCTGGTTTTCTGTGCCTGCTTTTTCTAAACATTTTGACAGCACATCTTACACTTTCGATGTTAGGCATTTAAAAAGTTATATGTACATATAACAAGAAGGGAGACATGGTAAGCTGAGGGACAAAGAAACTGTGTTTTTGTTAACCTTTAAGAGTCCCTAAGAGTCAGGAGTTGAATATATTTTCTTTTTAAGTTACTGTTGGGACAAGTTCCCTCAAATATCCTGTCAGAATAAAAATAGTTCATACTTGCTTTGACAATCTTATAATACTGAAATTTTAAGAGAAGCAAAAGTCCATATTCTCTTCCTGTTACTTCCTGACTTCCCAGTTTTCTTTTTAATCTAAAGGAGATAGTTGATGTATATTGTTCTGAGCTTATTATATCTATTTTATCTTATTTAATTAAATTAATTTTGGGGGATTGAACCCAGGGCCTCATGAGTACCAAGCATATGCATACACTCCCACTGAGCTACAACCCCAGCTCTGTATCAAATGTGTGTATATATTTATATGCATACATGTTTTTGTTTTATTACTGTTTTTTGTACTAGGGATCTACCACTGATCTCTATCCTCAGTCCTTTTTACTTTTTGTTTTGAAAAGGATCTTGCTAAGTTGCTGAGGGTTTCCTTAAATTTCTGAGGCTGGCCTTGTCTCTGCCTCCCGAGTTGCTGGGATTACAGGTGCATGCCGTCATGCCTGGTTTCAAATGTATTTTAAAGATATTTTTTCTGAGTATTGTCTACTAAGATATTTAAACTGTGCTCTTAAACCATTAAAAATGGAATGCATTAGACAAATTCACCTTTTTAAAACTGTATGTAATGCAGTTGCTATTTATAAAATACAAGGTTATGTAAAATAAAGTCTCTTTCAATTGTAAAATCTTTTTTTCATATGACTTTTTTGCTTTTGTGGTACATGGGAATTGAACCAAGAACCTCATTTGCTAAGCAAGTGCGCTACCATTGAGTTCCACCTCTAGTCTCAGTTGCAATACCTTAAGGATAAAGATGTTGCCTTGGGCTAAGGAAAACTGCTTTGACCTCAACCTGTTTGCATAGAAACGAATTTCCTTAAACATAAACACATCCTGTTCTGTATCCTGGTATGAAGCGTGAAAATAAACCCAAGAGATACCGTTTTGTATGCCATGGCCCTAGGTAAGTTATTGCTTCGTTACTGCGTAGGCGGTTTTTCTTTTCTACAGCAGTTTACAGTTGTACTTTTGGAGGGACTGGTACTGCTTCTACAGGAAGAGCTCTTCATGGGAAGTGAAGGAGGAAGTTAGTCACCTAAAGACACTCATGTACCGCAGGCAACAACCTTCCAGTCTCAGAATATACTCTGGAGGGTCCTTGGGTTTCCCTCCCCACCCCAGCAAGTAGAATGACTAAGCTACCCTGACAGCAGTCAGAAGGAAAAAGAGACACTCAACACAGGGTTTGCTTAATTGTGGTTCTTAGGTGGCCTACAGGTGAAAGGAAATAGGGATGGAATGATAAAGGAAGAATAAAAACAGGAAACAGATGTCTGGTGATGTACAATGCTCAGGTGGTACTTATTTAGTGAGCATGGGCTTAGTCACAAACAGCTGTATCCTGGTCTTAATATAATCCTGTAGATCATTCTCAGCCCAAACAGGCATGTTCCACAAAATCCGTCTATTCTGTTAAACAAAGATAATCCTTAAATCACTGTATAGCAGGGAGACTTACGTTTATTTTAACTGCGACAATTCTGTGCTTTAAGGTATCGGTATACTGAGCCCCTTAAACCATTTACGAGAATCATGGAGGGGAGAGTGGATTGGCAGATAGTAGCTTTATCTCAGTATTCACATCTTGAAAACTATAAAAGTGAGAGGGCTTCAGTTCAGATTTTTGTCCCGGTATGTAGCTTCAGCTGTTTTTGGTGTACATGGTTTTTGAAATCCCAAACCAAAACACCATGAGTTAATGATTTAAAAGATTTCTAAACTCCTTAGAGATATAATTACTATGGATTTTCCATTTATTGAGTTCCTGGATTTCTTTTTCTCTTTTTCAATATAAGGTTACCCTCTGTTTGAACAATGGGGCTCTGCTAGAGTAGGGAAAAGGTCAGGTAAGTATAGGGTCACTCAGTTTAGTCTGTGTCAGAGAATCAAATGTGCTCTCTGGTGTTAGTACAATCCCAGAATGGTGCTTCCTTTTTCAAGATTTTAATGTAAGCTTTTTCTTAAAAAGAAAGGAGGTATCATTTCAGGATGGCTCTGACGTAAGGATTATAGAAGGTGCCTGATTCATCAGTGCTCAGCCACTAGGTGCTACCTGCTTTACAAATATTGATTACTTTTGATCCTCTTAATTATTATGTGTGGTAAGATCAATTATTATCTATTTCTCGGATGGTAAAAAAGGCACAGAGAGATTAGATAATATGAAAGTCACACAGCTAGTACTGGCATTGGGCCCAAGTAAACTGCTCCAGTGCCTCTGAAGTCCAGGTGTGGTGATATGGGAGGCTGTGCTGCTTCTACATGCTGTCTCCCCAGCAAGGCATCCACAGACTGTCATTCTGACTTTTGTCCCTGCAGTTTTGCCTTTTCCCGAATCCCTACAGATTGAACCATGTGGTTTTACAGCATTTCCAGCCTGGCCTTCTTCACTTAGCATAATGAATTTGCCAGATGCATCCATGGTGTTCTCTCTACAGGTGTTCATTCCTGTTAATTGCAGAGTGATGGTCACTTGTATGGATGTACTGTTTGTTCACCTATTTACACTCAGGTTGCTTCCAGTTCTTAGTGATTCTTTATTAAAAAAAGGTATCGGGGATTAAACCCAGGGGCACTCCACCACTGAGGCACATCCCTGGCCCTTTTTTGTATTTTATTTAGAGACAGGGTCTCACTGAGTTGCTTAGTGCCTCCCTGTTGGTGAGGCTGGCTTTGAACTCATGATCCTCCTGCCTCAGCCTCCCCAGCCGCTAGGATTACAGGCATGCACTGCTGTGCCTGGCTTTAGTGATTCTTAATAAAGTCATTTAGATTGTTTTATCTCTTAAAAGAAGCAGCTGTGAATATTTGTGCATAACTCTTTGTATGGACATCATGTTTTCCTTTCTCATGGGTAAATGCTTAGGAGTGGGATGGCTGGATCATAAATACAGCCTCTGTTTTCTAAAGTGGTTTTACCATTTTACATTGCACTCTCAACATGAGGTCCAGCTTCTCCACATTTTTCCTAGCATGTGTGGGCCATCTTTTTGATTTCAGCAAGATTAGTTAACTTCTTATAGTTTTAATTTGCATGTCTCTATGACTAATGATCTTGACTTTTTTTTTTTTTTTCCTTTGGTGCTTAATTGTACCTGCTAGGACATCCAGTATGATGACAAATAGCAGTAATGAGAACATACTTCCTTGCCTTGTTCCAGATTTTAGGGGAAAGTGTTTTACACTGTTAACTATAATATTGCCTATAGACTATTTGTACAGACGCTTTATGAATTTGAGAATGTTTTTTGTTTTTCTTAGTTTGCTCAGTTTTTGTTATGAATGATAGTTGAATTTTATCACATGATTTAAAAATATTTATTGAGATGATTGCATGTTTTCTTTAGTTTCTTGATATGATAAAGTGTATTGAGTTTCTAATGTAGAGCTAACTTGCATTTCCATGATTTGCAAATATACTGTTAAGGATTTTTTTCTCCTCTGTATACATGAGGGATAATATATTTTCTCTGGCTTTCATATTAGAGTAATGATGATGTCATAGAATGGATTGGGAAGAATTCCATCATCTTTTATTGTCTGGAAGACTTTGTGTAAAATTGACATAATTAAATATTTTATCAAAATTTCCAGTGAAGACATGTAGGTCTGTAGTTATCTTTGTTACAAAGCTTTTTAAACTTTATAAACAGCTTTAAACAGATTCCGTTTTTTTTTTTTTTTTAGATGTCAATAGACCTTTATTTTATTCACATGTGGTGCTGAGAATCGAACCCAGTGCCTCACACATGCTAGGCAAGCACTCTACCACTGAGCCACAACCTCAGCCCCCAGATTCTGTTTTTGTAATAGATAAAGGACTATTAGGATTATTTAAGTCTTCTTAAATGAACTTTAGTAAGTTGAAATTTGGACATTCATCTACATTGTCAAATTTATGGGTGTAAAACTGTTTATTAATATTTCCTTATATTCTGTAGGCTCTGTAGTGAATTTGCTCTATTCTTTTCCCCCCACACCCCAGTATCAGGGATCAAACCCACTGGTCTTCTACCACTAAGCTACACCCCCAGCCCTTTTTAGTTTTTATTTTGAGACAGGGTCTTACTAAGTTGCTGAGGCTAGCTTTGACCTTGTGATCTTCCAGCGTCATCCTCCCAAGTCACTGGTATGCACTACCATGCCTGGCTCTGCGATGTCTGATTATTGATAGTAATTTGCATCTTTTCTCTTGGTCCCTTTTTTTTAAAAAAATCAGACTACTTAGAGGTTTATTAGTTTTATTAATCATCTCAAAGAATCAGTTTTTCATTTCACTGATTTTTCTCTATTTTTCTGTTTTGTTTTCCTCCATTTCTGCTTTTATTCTTATTTTTTCTTCTGCCTACTTTGGTTTCAGTTTGCTCTTCTTTTGTGGTATTTATTGCAGGTTAAACTCAGGGGCACTCTACTACTGAGCTACACTCCCAGCCTTTTTTTTTTAAGAGAGGGTCTTCTTAGTTTGTTTAGGGCCTTGCTAGGTAGTTTTTTGAACTTTTGATCTTCCTGTCTCAGCTTCCCAATTCGGTAAACAGACATGTGCCATGACATCCAGCAGTTTGCTTTTTTTTTTTATAGTATATTTTTACTTTTTAAAATGGCTTTATTGAGATAGAACTTGCATATCATAAAATTTCCTGATTTTTTGTGTGTAATTCAATTGTTTTTAGTATTTTTGAAGATTCTGCAGCCATCACCGCAATCTAATTCTAAGACATTTCCATCACCTTGGAAGTGAGTGCCTGCCCATTCTTTCCCCACCCCATGCTGACACAGTCATTAGTCTATTTTCTTTTCTCTATAGATTCGCCCATTCTGGCCATTTCACATACGTTGTATTGTAAAATATGTGATCTTTTATTTTATTATATAATGTACAATCATGTAATATGTTATCTTCTTTTTACATAGCCAAATGCTTTTGAGGTTTATCCTTGTTGTAGCATGGATCAGTATTTCATTCCTTTTTATTACTAAATTCCATTGTATGGATCATATTTGTTACTTCATGAACATTTGGGTTGTTTTACTTTTTGGCTATTAGAAATAATCCTGTTATAAACATCCATGTACACGTTTTTCTTTGTGTAGACATATATTTTAACTTTTCTTGGGCATTTAGCTAGGAGTAGAATTGCTGGATTATGTGGTAATGGTATAGTTGAATTTCTGAGGAATTATCAAACTGTTTTCCAAAATGGCTGTGCCATTTTCTATTCCACTAGCAATGTGTGAGAGTTCCTGTTTATCTTCCTCCTTGCCAACAATTTTTATTGTGTTTTTTTTTCTGACTGTAGCCTTTCTAATGACTGTGAAATATATTGTTGTTTTAATTTGCATTTCTGTAATGACTAATGATGTTGGTCATCTTTTTATGTGCTTACTACCCATTTAGGAATCACCTTTAGAGAAATATCTATTCAAACATTTTACCCATTAATTTTATGGAAAATTGTTTATTGTGAGATTATTCATGTTAGTAAAAATTGGAAAAAATTTAAAAAATGGGATAATTGTTAAACAATGTATCTCACGTATCATGTGAGAAATACTATGCATTCTTTCATTCTCCAAATTCTGAGTACCTACTATGTGCCAGATACTCTTTTGGATACAGCAGTTAATACAAACAAAGCTCTGATTTAAAATGTACAATTCAATGGTTTTTAGTGTGTTTGCAGACATATGGAATGATCATTGCTATCTCACTTCAGAATTTTTTTTATTACTCTAGGGGAAAAGAAAAACCCTCATATTCATTTACTTCCCTTTCTGCCTTCTCCCCACCCTCTCACCCAGATCCTGACAACTGCCAATCTATATTCTCTATTCATGAATTTATCTTATTTGGTAATTTCACATAAATGGAGCTCTACGATGTAAGTCTTTTGTGTCTGGCTTTTTCCTTTAGTGTAATGTTTTTAAAACTCATTCATATAGTAATGTGGACCAGTACTTTTTGTTTGTTTGTTTGATGGCCAAATAACATTATATTGTTTGGAATGCTTATTCATTCATCAATTGGTTGATGTGGCATGTGGGTTATTTCCATTTTTGGGCCATTATGAATAATGAAGCTGTACATATGTATCTTCACATCTTCATGTGGACACATGTTTTTATTTGTCTTTGGTAGTTGCATAGCAGTGGAATTCCTAAATCATAGGATAAATTTATTTTTAACTTTTAAAGAGACTTCCAAATTATTTTCCAAAGTGGCTGTACCATGTTCCACTCATCCCACCTAGCAATGAATGTTTTTGCTTCTCTACAGCTTTGCTAACATTTGTTATTTGTCTACTTTTTATTATAACCATGCTAGTAGATGTTATAATAGTTTACTCTCTCTTTCTCTGTCTCTGTGGTACTGGGGATTGAACCCAGGGATGCTCTACCATTGAGCTAAATCCCCGGTTCTTTTTATTTTGAAACAGGGTCTCACTAAGTTGTCCAGGCTGATCTTGAACTTGCTATCTGCCTGCCTCAACCTCCCAAGTAGCTGGGATTGCAGGTGTGGCCATGGCACCTGGCTTCATTGTGGTTATGATTTGTGTTTTCTTAATAGTGATATTGAGCAGTTTTTCATGGGCCTATTATTTATTTGTGTATAGGAAACTTCACATTCTGTGTACTTGAAATTTTGTAAAAAATAATTTTGATGATTACTTCAATTCTGAACAAATATATACATTAGGCAGTTTAAGTGCTTTACATCAACATATTATTTAATTCTCACCAGAACCCTTAAATTATCCCTGTTTTATAGATGAAAAAATTGAGTCTCAGAGAGGTAAACAATTGGCACAAGGATATACAGCTAGAAATATAGAGGCTAAGATTCAAATTCAGGTTGACTGGCTCCAGAGACATTTTCAGATACCAGACAAACCCTTGCTATATAAATGTACTGCACTGAAATAATTAAAACATGCTTATCATGGTAAAATATATGTCACATAAAATGATCACCATTTTATCCTTTCGCAATCATACATTAAATGGCATTCAATTCTCATGAACATTAAGTGCCTTCACAATTTTGTGCAGTAATCATCACTATCCATTTTCATCCAGAATGAAACTCTGTACCCATTAAACTCAGCCAGCATGGTGGCACATGCGTATAATCCCAGCTACTCGAGAGGCTGAGGCAGGAGCATCACAATTTTGAGGCCAGCCTGAGCAACTTTGTGAGAGTTTGTTGCACAAAAAAAAAAAAGGAAGAAAAAAGAAAAAAAGAAAAAAGAAAAAGGAAGTGGGGGTGCTAGGGGTGCAGCTCAGTGGTAGAGCACTTGCTAGCATGTGCAAGACCCTGGGTTCAATTCCATAGGCTGTGTGTTAAAGGGTTAGTGCCTAGGTTGGTGCTGTTGGGAAACAGTAGAGACTTCAAGAGAAGTCTAGGGGAAGGTCTTCTGGTCACTGGAGACATGCTCTTGAAGGGGACGGTGGGACCTCAGCCCCTTCCTCTTCCTTTTTGGTTCTTTTCTGGCCATGAGGTAAATGTCTGCTCTCCCACACACCCTTGCCATGATGTGGCACCTCACTACAGGTCTAAAAGCCTTGGACCAACCAACCATGGACTGAAGCCTCCAAGACTGAGAGCCCAAATACCCTTTCTATGTAACCTGACCATTTCAGGTCTCCATGACAGTAGCTGCCTTACACAGGGGCATTAAGCACCTGCACGATGTGGTGCAATAATAACCACATTCATTTTCATGACTTTTAATCACCCAAACTGAAACTCTGTACCCATTAGCCAGTACCTCCTCATTCCCCTGCTGCCAGGCCTTGGTAACTACTCTTCTACTTCTTGTCCATGAATTTGTCATAAATGGATCCCTCAGTGGGATGGTACAATATTTGTCCTTTTGTGTCTGGCTTATGTCACTTAGCATAATGTTTTCAAGGTTCATTCTTGTGGTAGCATGTACCAAAATCCATTCTTTAAAAACTTGTAAAGTTGTAGTAAAATACACATAACATAAAAATTACCATCTTTATCACTTTTTTGTAGGGAGTACTGGGGATTGAATGTAGGGGCACTCGACCTCTGAGCCACATCCACAGCCCTGTTTCATATTTCATTTAGAGACAGGGTCTCACTGAATTGCTTAGCACGTTGCCCATGCTGAGGCTGGTTTTGAAGCCACAATCCTCCTGCCTCAGCCTCCTGAGCCGCTGGGATTACAGGTGTGTGCCTCTGTGCCCAGCTTCATCACTTTTAAGTATATGGTTCACCAAGGTTAGGTTTATTCCTATGCAATAGATCGCCAGAATGTTTTCATCTTGCAGAACTGAAATTCTGTACCATTTAAACAACAACTCCTTATTTCTTTCTATCCCAGTCCCTGGCCACCACCATTCCACTCTCTGTTATTATGAGTTTGACTGCTCAATATTCCTTATTTAAGTGGAATCATACATGTTTGTCTTTGGCAAATGGCTTATTTCATCAGCACAATGTCACAGTAGCATATATTCAAAAGAATATTCTGTCCAAATTGAATAATTTCAGTATCTTTGTAAAAAATCGATTATAAATGCAAGGGTTTATTTCTGGACTCTCAATTCTATTCTACTGAGCTGTGTGTCTAACTTTATGAGAATTCCCCAGTTCTGATTGCTGTGACTTTATAGTAAGTTTTGAAATTGAGAAATTCCAAGTTGTTCTTTTTCAAGATGTTTTTGACTCTTCTGGGTCCCTTGCATTTCTTACTTTTTTGTATTTGTTCTTATTAGTTGTACATGACAGTAGAATGTATTTTGACATATTATACATACATAGAGTATAACTCCCTGTTCTTCTGGTTGTACATGATATGGAATTACATTGGTCATGTATTCATATATGCACATAGGAAAGTTATGTCCAAATCATTTTACTATCTTTCTTATTCCCATTTCCCCTCCATTTCCTTCATTCCCCTTTGTCTAATCCAAAGTACTTCTATTCTTCCCTAACCTCCTCCACTTATTGTGATTTAGCATCTGTATATCAGAAAACATTCAGGCTTTGGTTCTTTGGGATTGGCTTATTTCACTTAGCATGATAGTTTCCAGGTCCGTCCATTCACTGGCAAATTTCATTCTTTAAGGCTGAGTAGTATTCCATTGTGTAAATGCACCACATTTTCTTCATCCATTCATCTGTTGAAGGGCATTTAGGCTGATTCCATAGTTTAGCTATTGTGAATTGAGTTGCTATAAACATTGATATGGCCGTATCACTGTAGTATGCTGATTTTAAGTCCTTTGGATATAAACTAAGGAGTCAAATGATGCTTTCATTCCAAGTTTTTTAAAAAATATTTTTTAGTTGTTGATGGACCTTTATTTTATTCATTTATTTATATGTGGTGCTGAGAACCAAACCCACTGCCTCACACACGCCAGGCAAGTGCTCTACAACTGAGCCACAGCCCCAGCCCCATCATTCCAAGTTTTTTAAGGAATCTCTGTACTACTTTCCATAGTGGTTGCACTAATTTTCTGTCCCACCAGCAATGTATGAGCATACCTTTTCCCCACATCCTTGCCAGCATTGTTACGTCTATTCTTGATGGTTGCCATTCTGACTGGAGTGAGAATGGGATCTCAGTGTAGTTTCAATTTGCATTTCTCTGTTAGAGATATTGAACATTTTTTCATATATTTGTTGACTGATCTTATTTCTTCTTCTGTGAAGTGCCTGTTTAGTTCCTTTGCCCGTTTATTGATTGGGTTATTTAGGTTTTTTGTTTGTTTGTTTGTTTGTTTGTTTTTAGTGTTAAGTTTTTAAAATTTTTTGTGTGTTCTAATTAGTTATCCATGACAGCAGAATGAATTTCAACTCATTGTACACAAATGGAGCACAACTTTTCATTTCTCTAGTTGTACACAATGTAGGGTCACACCATTCGTGCAATCATACATGTACATAGGGTAATAATGTCTGTCTTATTTCACCATCTTTCCCACCCCCATTCTCCCTCCTCTCTCCTCTGCCTAATCCAAAATTCCTCCATTTTTCCCTTGCTCCCCTGCCATGGATCAGCATCCATATATCAGAGAAAACATTTGGCCCTTGGTATTTTGGGATTGGCTTATTTTATAGCATGATATTCTCCAACTCCATCATTTACCTGCAAATGCCATAATTTCATTCTTCTTTATGGCTGAGTAATTCCATTGTGCATATGTACCACAGTTTCATTATCCATTCATCTATTGAAGGGCATCTAGGTTGGTTCTACAGTTTAGCTATTGTGCATTGAGCTGCTATAAACATTAATGTGGCTGCTTCACTGTAGAATGCTGACTTTAAGTCTTTGGGGTATAGGCCAAGGAGTGGGATAGCTGGGTCAAATGGTGGTTCCAACCCTAAAAATACAATAACCCAATCAATAAATGGGCTAAGGAAATGAGCAGACACTTCACAGAAGAAGATCTGCAAGCAATCAACAGATATATGAAAAAATGTTCAACATCTCTAGTAATTAAGAGAAATGCAAATCAAAACTACCCTAAGATATCATCTCACCCCAATTAGAATGTCTATTATCAAGAATATAAGCAACAATAGGTGTTGGCGAGGATGTGGGGGGAAAAAGGTACACTCAAACATTGCTGGTGGGGTTGGAAATTGGTGCAGCCACTCTGGAAAGCAGTATGGAGATTTCTTCAAAAACTCAGAATGGAACCACCATTTGACCCAGCTATCCCTCTCCTTGGCCTATACCCAAAGGACTTAAAATCAGATTACTACAGTGATGCAGCCACACCAATGTTTATAGCAGCCCAATTCACTATAGCTAGATTATGGAACCAACCTAGATGCCCTTCAATAGATGAATGGATAAAGAAACTGTGGTATATATACACAATGGAATATTATTCAGCCATGAAGAATAATAAAATTATGACATTTGCAGGTAAATGGATGGAATTGGAGAAGATCATGTTAAGTGAAATAAGCCAATCCCAAAAAACCAAAAGCTGAATGATCTCTCTTATAAGTGATTGATGACACATAGCAGGGGGTGGGGGGAGGCATGGGAAGAATGGAGAAGGGATGGATTGTATAGAAGAAAATGAGGGGTAGGGAGGGGGTGGGGAAGGAAAGATAATAGAATGAGACAAACACCTATACCGTATGTATATGTATAAATATGCAAATTGTATGATTCTACTTTGTGTACAACCAGAAAAATGATAGTTGTACTCCATTTGTGTACAATGACCTAAAATTAAAAAATAAATAAATTAATTAAAATAAACAAAAACAAAAACAAATGGTGGTTCCATTCCAAGTTTTTTGAGGAATCTCCATACTGCTTTCCAGAGTGGCTGCACCAATTTGCAGTCCCACCAGCAATGTATGAGTGTACCTTTTTCCCCCCACATCCTCGCCAACACCTATTGTTGCTTGTATTCTTGATAATAGACATTCTAATTGGAGTGAGATGAAATCAATCTTAGGGTGGTTTTAATTTGCATTTCTCTAATTACTAGATATGTTGAACATTTTTTTTTTTTCCGGTACTGGGGATTGAACCCAGGGGCATTCCACCACTGAGTCACATCCCCAGCCCTATTTTGTATTTTATTTAGAGACAGGGTCTCACTGAGTTGCTTAGGGCCTTGCTAAATGCTGAGGCTGTCTTTGAACTCGAGATCCTCCTGTCTCAGCCTCCTGAGCTGCTGGGATTACAGGCGTGCACCACCCTACCCAGCTGAACACTTTTTAGTGTATTTGTTGATTGATTATTTCTTCTGTGAAGTATCTGCTCAGTTCCTTAGCTCATTTATTCATTGGGTTATTTACTTTTTGGGGGTAAAGTTTTTTGAATTCTTTGTATGTCCTGGATATTAGTGCTCTATCTGAGGTGCAGGTGGCAATGATTTTCTCCCATTCTGTAGGCTCTCTCTTTACATTATTGATTTTTTCCTTTGCCATGAAGAAGCTTCTTAGTTTGATTCCATCTCATTTATTCATTCTTTTTTTTTTCATTTATTCATTCTTAATTTTACTTCTTATGCTTTAGGAGTCTTGTTAAGGAAGTCAGTTCCTAAGCCAACAATCACTTGTCAACTTCTGCAAAAGGGCAGCTTGGATTTTGATAGGAATTGCATTAAATTTGTAGATCAGTTTGGGGAATATTCATATCTTAACAATATTAAGTCTTCTAATCCATAAACATGGCATATTTCCTATTTAAGTCTTCTTTAATTTCTTTTAATGATGTTTTATAGTTCAGTGACTTTTTTTGCACATATTTTATGAAATTTATTCCTATATTACTGTTTTTAATGCAATTGTAAATAGCATTGTTTTCTTAATTTCATTTTGAATTGTGTATTGGTAACATAGCAATACACTTAAACTTTGTATGTTGATCTTGTATCCTGCAACTTTGATGATTTCATTTATTATTTCTCTAGATTTTGCTTCTTTTTATTCCTCTGGACTCTATTTATATAGGATAAAGTTATTTTGAAGAGAGTTTAACTTCTCCCCTGCCAATCTGGATGCCTTTATTTATTTTTCTTGTCTAGTTGTTCTGACTGCAACTTCCAGTAAAATCTTGAATAGCATTGGTGAATACAGATATCCTCATCTTGTTCTTGATTTTAGAGGAAAAGCTTTTAGTCTTTCATCATTGAGTGTGTTAGTCATGGGTTTCTTGTAGATTCCCTTTATCAGGATGATGATTTTCCCTCTATTCCTACTTTGTTCAGTGTTTTTATGTTTTTAAATCATGAATGGGTGCTAGACTTTGTAAAATGTTCGTTCTGCATCTATTGAAGTCATCATGTACTTTGGTCTTCTATTAAAGTGGTATATTATGTTGTTTGATTTTCAGATACTGAACAAGTTATAGATACCTGGGGCGCATCCCCTTGGTCATGGCACATAATCCTTTTTTATGTTTCTGAATTCAGTTTATTAGTGTTTGGTTTGGTGTTTGGTTGTGGTACTAGGGAATAAACCCAGGGCACTTTACCATGGAGCCGTAGCCCCAGGCCTTTTTATTTTTTGAGACAGAACTTAAAAAATAAGTCTTAAAAAATAAGTAAGTTGCCCAGGCTGGCCATGAACTTGTGATCCTCCAGCCTCAGCCTCCTGAGTCACTGGGATTACAGATGTGTGCCCATGTGCCTGGCTGTTAGTATTTTTTTGGATGATGTTTGTGTGTATAATGATAAAAACATTTGCTTGTAGTTGTGATGTCTTTGGTTTGGCACGTGTGTAATACCAGCAAACAGAATGGTGGAAGTGTTTCTTCCTCACCTATAGTTTTGGAGACTTTGTATGAGAAATTAGTGTTAATTCTTTCTTAAATGTTCAGCAGAACTTACCAGGGGAGACATTTTCTCCTGGGCTTTTTTTTTGTAGGAAGTGTTTTATTCTAATTCTTTACATCTTATACAACTTTTCAGATTTTCTGTTATTCTTAAGTCTGTTTCAGTGTAGTGTGTGTCCTTCTGACAGTTGATCCATGTCATCTAGCTTATCTAATTTGTTGATAAACAGTTTTTCATAATGTTCTCTTCTACTTTTTTTAAAAAAAATACATAGTGCTTTTTTCTACTCCTTTTTATTTCTAGTAGGTACCAATGTTTCTCATTCATTCCTGATTTAGTCATTTGCTCTGCACGTGGCACAAGATACCTTTTATACTACCTTAAGAATATTTCTAAACCAAAAAAATTAATGTAAATCCATATATTGAAAATAAAACTAGAACAATACACATGCTATTTGCAAGTGCCATAAAGCTGGGTCTGGTCTACCAACAAAGGATCCTATGCTTTTTCTTGTGTGTTTCCTATAGTCCTAAACCTTTTCCTTTGCCATCCTGTCTCCTTTCTCTCTCCTCTCTCCAGTGTCACCTGTCGTCAAGGCATCACTCGAAGGTGATCCTGTAACACAAGATCCCGGGCCTCACGGGCTCAGTTTTATTATGTTGCAGGAGTCACAAACTGCAGTTTGTCAAATACTCAGAATGACTCTGATCCTGGGAAATTCCTGGGGAGCTGGGTCTCTGTTGCTTCTCTGTTCTGCAGGTGGGGGCAACTCCTCTGGAAGGCGATGCCCTGGAATGTGCCATGATCATTATTCTTGTCCAGGGGACAGAGAATTTGCAGAAGGGAGGTGGAGGAGTTTTCTCTGTCTTGCACAGGGAACCCCAGCAGGCAGAAAATTAGGTCATAACCAAGCTCTGTCTGGCTGCTGTGCTGCAATGATACTGGTGATGAGCTTAGCTCTTCTCCAGAGTCACATTGGTTAGAATAAATCTAAGTCCCTGATGCAGGAAGCAGTCTTTTCTAATGCTCACTTCCTTGGTGTTTCTCATTTGTAAATGCCTTTGGTAGCATCTCCATGATTTCACTGAATGGACTGGAGAACGAGAGTGCTAGATGCAGCTGGATCTTGTCTGACGTTGGAGAAGCTGCTGCCACAACCTTCTCCTTACCTCCCTGCTGGCTTTGCTCTGGCTTCAGTGTCAGGCTGTGAATTTGGCATTGCTGTGTGCAAGCTGATTGCTGGGACCCGGGGCTGCATACCAAGCCCTTTGAGCAGGGACTCCATATCACTGTGTGTTTCTTACAGAACCTGACCTAGTGGCTTGCTCAGGCCTGTTCCCAAGCATTTAGTAGAATGGGCTGTCTGCCTTTTCCCTCATTTAACTGGTCATCTTGTGGCTCCCTGTTTGCAGTAGCTATTGAGAATGAAATGTCATCCTCCGCTTCGACAAATGAGAGAAGTCTTGAGCAATGACCTCTGAGATGCTTTCCAACTCAAAGGGGTCCAATCTTCACTTTTCCTCAAGGGAAAGTTAGAAAAGTCTCACATCACAGAAACCAATGTAGCCATCTCAGCATAGGTAAGGCTGCCACCCAGTGACCAAATGTGAGCCTACTTCAGGGCACTTCATCAGTTTGACCTTAGTCCTACTTAATTAGGATAATTAGTTACTCGTAATTTGCACTCAACGATCCTGAAGTGCTCACACACCAGATACAATGGTAGATACTGAGGACACTAAAATTAGAAAGGTAAAGTCATTTCTTTCAGGCACGCAGAACCCAGGAGAAGAGGACAGAAAACTAAGTAAGCGAATTATTAAAATACAGTGGGGTGAGCGGGTACGTTGGTGTGTGCCTGTGACCCTTGCAACAATCCAGGAGGCTGCAGCAGGAGGGCTGCAAGTTTGGAACCAGCCTTGACAACTGAGGGAGACCCTGTCTCAAAATAAACACAAAAAGGATCGGGGATACAGCTCAGTGTTCAAAGCACGCCTGGGATCAGCCCCAAGTACCCAAACAACAACAAACCAGAGTGGTGAATACTTTAAGTAATACACTTACATTTTGCCTTTTTTCTTGAAGGGATTAAAACCTAAGTCTGGTGGCGACAAATCCAAGTGCTTTGTTGGTTATAGCTGGTGAACACAAGCGAAGATAAAAGGCAGCCAAGTGCAAAGTGACAGCAATGCTTTTTACATTGATTTTCATCCGACCCTCTTGAAAAAATCAAGTTGGATCCCATTATCTCTTTTTTAAGATGTCAACGTTTCCAAATTTCCTAAACTAACATTTATGGTACTTCCTAGCATCTTAAGAATATAGTACAGACTCTTCTTTCTTGAGATTACATATCACACACACACACACACACACACACATTTGAAAGCTTCAAACCATTTAAGAGAGAGAAGTCTCAAAGTGTACACTTAGAAGTTAGGGTTAAAAGTGGCTTAAAATAAGAGTTTTGGAATAATCTGGTCCTGGGTGCATGTCCCAAGTTGGTGGCTTACCTAGGAAGGCTATTAAAACTAAGCTTCCACAGATTTGCCTGAGAAATGCCGAGAGCCACAGTGCCTCTTGCTCATGACTGCAGTGCTAAACAATAGAGAAAACAATAGAGAGAAGGCAGATAAATCATTGAGCAAGTACTAGGCAGAGTGAATGTCCCATAGGTATGGCATGGACATTCGTTCTTTTTTCTTTTCTTTTCTTTTTTTGTACTGGGAATTTAACCCAGGGGCACTTCACCACTGAACTACATTCCCAGACCTTTTTTATTTTGACTCAGGGTCTCAATAAGTTGCTTAGGGCTTTCCTACACTGCTGAGGCTGCCCTTGAACTTGTGATCCTTCTGCCTCAGCCTCCTGAATTGCTGGGATTACAGGTGTGTGCCACTCCACTTAACTGGGAACTCATTCTTAGGAAGAAATTATGTGGACTGCTTCAGGGAAGAATGGTCTTTTCCTCATGCAGCAGAATCTCCAAGTAAATACCAGTTGAGCTGAGTCTCCCTGCAACTATTATAGTCAGAGGTGAGTTACTTAGTACCCACCTGTTTTTCTTTTTCTCTCACCTGGAAAATTCAATTCATTTCTCCAGACCTGCTATAATTTGGCCTATGCCAGCCATTAGTGAGACAAAATAGAACATGGAAATGTTGTTCTTAGAATTGTTTTTAAAGTAAGGCAAGGGGTAAAGGAGTAAGTGGGCAAGATGTTATGGTTGAAAGTTAAGAGTTGAGCATTCAAGTAAATTGATGTAGGACCATTGTCCCCTGCAACCCCTATGTCAGGGTTTGAGCTCAAAGCCTCATGTTTGCTTGGCAAACATGGTACCACTGAGCTACATCCCCATCCATTTTTATTTTACTTTGAGACAAGGTTTCTCCAAGCTGCAAGAATTAGCACCAGTACTGGGATGACAAGTGTGTGTCACTATGCCCGGCCAGGGCAATTGTATTTTTTGTAACAGTTAATTCAACATCACCAATTCATTTTATCTAATCCCTTGAGGAAAGAGAGAAAATGGGCTTGATTTATGGGTTTTTAACATATACAACAATCTTCACATATCCCTAAAACTTTCTAATTCTACAGGCAACTAGACTTACACTCAAATTCATTGAAGTTCACCAGGTAAGCTAAGCCTATGCTACTCTGTGTGCTCCATGTACCAGCAAATTGGCATCCCCTGACAGCTTCTTAGAAATCCATAATTTCAGTCCTCACTCTTCAACTTCTAAATAAGAAATATACATTGCAACAAGGCGATTGGATGATTTCTGTACATGTTAAATGTTGGAAAACTCAGATACAAGTTATGGTACTAGCATTACTGCAGTACCAATCTGGAACACTAGGTAGAGCTATTTCCTCAAAATTCATGTACTTGTTAACCATGTTTAGAAACCATGTTTATTTAGACTCTTTTGTTTAGAAACTATGTTTAGACTCTTAAGTTGTTTTTTCATTTTTTTAATTGACATTTTGTTCTTTAAAGGAAGAAAAAATAAAGGTAATGAAAAAAGGTTGTGTATGATATACAAGTTCTAGCTGATAAATGGAGAAAAATGTTTTAAAATTTCTTTATTAAAGTCTAAAACATTTTAGAAAGACTAAAATGATTATTGTTCTAAAAAACCAGGTAAATATTTTTTAAAAAATCACATTATTTGTATTATAAGTTGGGATGAAGATATAATAAAAATAAGTAAGGTAAATTGAAACATTTTTGCTTTGAACTGTGGACGTGTGCATGTGTGCGTGTGTGTGTGTGTGTGTGTGTGTGTGTGTGTGATTTATTTCAGGAAGTACGCTCATTAAAGAAACATGAAAAAATATAACAACAAGGTTGGCGTCATTTTATAATGACATAAATAAACGATGTTGAACCTTTAACCTATCAAACATCATCATCAAAGACATCCAGTCAAGGTCACTAGCAAAAATGAACTTCCTGCTTCTTTCCTTTAGAATAAACAAAGAAATGTATAAATTGAGACGGCAGGCTCTCAGTACAGGGAGCTTCCAGGGAACACTAATGAGAAGAGAGAATGGTCAGTAGCTGCTGGCCTGAGCCCCTGGGCCACAGAGCAAATAGCCACAGGATTGGCTCCTCTGGCTTCTCTCCATACCGCGGCAGACCACTGACTCTTGTCACAGAGGTTCATTGTAGTAACTTCCTGAAGCACTTTTGTCCCTCCACCTCTGGGTTTTAGGAGCAGGCTTCTTGGAGGGAGTTTCCCAGCTTGGGTTGGGTCTAACGTGCTTATTTGGTGCCACCCCAGCTGAACAGCTGTGACCCTCCTTCAGTCCACAGGGATGTTCATCTCAGGCTCCTGCTGTAAGATAGCAAGGACCACGGAAGGATGACACACTCCAACAGAGAAACGATAAATCCAGAGAAGTGGTTGGTAAGCATAGGAGATGGGCACAACCTTACCAAGGACGACACCCCAACCACAGATTCCAGTGCGAGTGAGAATGTGTGGCTTGGGGTGCTCTCCTATATACTATTGTGGGGCACTTAGGCACTGCTTGACCTTTGATAAATTTTAAAATTTATCAAATTTTAAAATCTTCATATCTGTTGGCCCAAAGCCTTGTTCTAAGCTAGATTCTGTGCTCGGACAATGGAGTCCTGCAAAGCAGCCTGCAAATGTGGGGAGAAGGCGAGCACCTCCAACTATTCTTCTCTCTTGCACATCTGCCTTCTGTGCCTATGCTACATAGTTTCGTTTTATAGATAAAATCCAAAGGGAGCAGAATTTTGGACCCTGTAGCCAATGAATCACTATATTTGATTTTCAAAATAGTTCTCAGGTATTTTGCTTAGAAATACTGAGTTGCACCAAAAGCAGGCACAAGGCAACCAGACTGATGGAGTGAAGGGGTCATTATGTCCTGTGGTGTTGAATGAAGGTTGTGAAATAAAAGTTTTTCAAGTCGAACAGAGTAACACCAGCAGCCAGCCGCTGCCTTCCCCTGCTTTCTGATGACTCATGCAGGGGCACCCAGGAGACAGTGTCCTGGTCTTTGTTCTTACTCCCTATTTTAGGGAGAACTTTTTCCATCTCCCACTGAGCTCTCACAGGGCGAGAAAGCTATAGTAGGTGTTTAGGTCTGAAATAGAACTCAGTGTTCCAAAGCCTGTTAAAACACAAAGGAAAGCCAAGGAGGCTGTTTTTGCTTCTTAAGTATACGACATAATAACTGAACTAGTTTTAAATCATGAGAGGAAGAAAAAAAAAAAAAAAAAAAGAGGTCGTTTAGACATTATGCTGAACCATAAGGAATTTTCCCTTGTATAGCAACTTCTTTACACTTGGTCTGAATTCAACCGCCAAGGTCATGGTCATTTCATTGACATCAAGAGGAGAGCAAATCTCTTGATGGCAGAACCCCCCAAAACCATTGTGATTATCTATCCCTCCCTCTCCTCACTTTCCCAAATTATAAATTACTTTTTAAAATATTGGGCATTAAACCCAGGAGTGTTCTACTGCTGCGCTATACCCCCAACCCTTTCTATTTTCTTTTGAACCACGGCCTTCCAAAATTGCTGGTCTCAAACTTGTGATCCTCCTGCCTCAGCCTCCCTGTGGGGGAGGATGTAAATTCTCTTGAGAGCAAATAAATTGGGGTGAATTTGACTCGTTTTACCTCATCTTCAGGTATGCGTAGCCCCATTTAATTGACAAAACCAAGAACCAAAGGCTCAATTTTATAAGATACTGAGAATTTACTACAAACAAAAGCAAATAACTGACATTTTAGTGCTGACAATGTGCAAGGCCTAGGTTCTTTATGTTAATGATCCAAATTATCCCTCACAGCAGTCTTCTGGGTTCTTTCCCATAGAGCATCTTGGAATGGGCAGAGTGCCCAAATGGGCACCTGTTCCCATCTCCATCCTCGTCTGCAACACACAGATTTAATCATCCTCCTGTTGGCAGGAAAGGATAGCCTTGCTGCTTCAGGTAACAAACCACACAAGGATCATTTGGAAAGGGTTGTAGCTGTTTGCTGCAAGCTTCTTAACATTCAGGTAAGGTCAGGAAAGCAGAAACACCAAACTTGGAGAACACTGACCAAGACTTGAGAAAAGGCCAGGAGAAAATGATGGAGCCATCTCTAAGGAAAGGCTGCCCATGGGTATGGGTGGCCCAGACAGCACATACATGGCATGTGGATGAAACACATGGCCTACAGTGACCAGCAGACAAGTACCTTGGGAGAGCTGGACTCTGTATTGAAAAGGATTTATAAACTGGGTGTGATGGCAGTCGCCTGTCATCCCAGTGGCTCGGGAGGCTGAGGCAGGAGGATCACAAATTCAAAGCCAGCCTCAGCAAATTAGGGAGGCACTAAGCAACTCAGTGAGACCCTGTCTCTAAATAAAATACAAGAAAAGTGGGGGGAGCCTGTGGATGTGGCTCAGTGGTGGAGTGCCCCTGGGTTTAATCCCCAGTACCAAAAAAAAAAAAAAAAAAAGAGAAGGATTTGCAAATATTCTTTTTTTTTTTTTTTTTTTTTTT
>JAJEJO010004138.1:272759-323445 GCA_020662805.1 Glaucomys volans
TTTTTTTTTTTGGTACTAGGGAGTGAACCCAGGGGCACTCTACCACTAAGCCTCATCCCCAGTCCTATTTTGTATTTTATTTAGAGACAGGGTCTCACTGAGTTGCTTAGGTCCTCGCTAAGTTGCTGAGGCTGGCTTTGAACTCGCGATCCTCCTGCCTCAGTCTCCCAAGTGCTGGGATTACAGGCGTGCACCACCACACTTGGCTTGCAAATATTCTTATTTACAATCACCTTCAGGTTATATATATTAAGGTGTATATGTGCTTAGATTTGGGTCACATCTCCAAGATTTCTTATTATTTGCAAAGATTCTAAAGTCCAAAACACTTGTCTCAAGCATTACAGATAAGGGATATTTAACTTGTATTTTCCTTTTAATAAAAATAAATGGTTGCCAAGATAAAAATCCATATCTAAATAAAGTCTAATGAGAATTTTTGATGATATATAAAATAAATGTTTGAAGTGATGAGAAAGCAGAGTCACTAATTGTCATGGCTTTAATGGGCAGTGTCTTTTTTTTCTTAGTATATCATAAAATATCAGCACATCTTATAATTAACAACGTTGTACACTTGCTGAAATATGGCATTTGGGAGACATACTGAGAATTGAACCCAGGGGCACTTACCCACTGAGCTATACCCCCAGCCCTTTTTATCCTTTGTTTTGAGACAGGGTCTTGCTAAGTTGCTCAGGGCCTTGCTAAGTTTGCTGAGGCTGGCCTGTAACCTGGGGCCTATAACAGGCTGATCCCAGGACCTGTGCTCTGAAGGACTGTGGGGTGTGCTCATCATCTGTGCATCTGGTTCTACACTGTGTTTGGACTGTCCGCCCCCATGCCTGCCTTTATTTCTGTTCATTTTCTGAGCTTAACTCCCCAGCCTTCTCAGATGGTCTGAGAAATTCAGTGCATCCTTTCCTGCTTCAGTTGTCCAGGTCAATTTCTGTTGCTGATGAAGCCACCAGGTATTGTTAAATGATAGCAGCAAGAAGGGAGTCTAGATTTCACCAGGAACCAGCTGTGCCCACAAAGGGGCTTTAATATGGTGAGAATGAATGACCACTGTGGGCATGGGGGATAAGAAGTGAGGGTGCTTACCTGGGCACTTCGCTTTGGGCTCTTCTCCCTCCAGCCCCTGTCTTAGTAATACCTTGGCCTTCCATGTTCCCACTTCCTTCACATGTGCATTAATGTCTCATCAAGCAGGTGCTACTGAGTAGTTGGGAACGTTTGTGCCATTGTAATGCCCAGATGGTGTTACGGGCCTTGGGACACTTTGAGTTTTCCTCTGTAGTAATCAAGACACTTGTAAGTTTATTGTTATAATTGTTTAATATCTACTCTCCCTATTATGTCATGTCTACTGGGCAGGGATCTGGGCTGTTTGTGTCTGGAACTAAGTGCTTAGAAGCCATGATGTTAACCTAAAAATTTCCAGCCTGAAGACTCAGAGTGCCTCTGATTATACACTGTTATTTTGCAAGTGATATTTCATAGGCTGGGGTCTGGCCAGACCATGTGCCTTGTTCTCCATCACAGTGAAGAAGGGGCTATTCATTTTGCGAGTTTGATTTATTTCACTTCCAGTTTCTAATTCCATCTTCCAGGCCTGGGTCCCCATCTGTGTACCATTTTATATGTCTTCCTGAATATTCTCTCTCTCCATGGATTAAGAATTGAATCAGGGGCATGTTACCACTGAGTACACCCCCAGTGCTTTTTGTAATTTTTGTCAGGGTTTTGCCAAGTTGCTGAGGTTCTTATTTTTTATTTTTTTTTTTGGAACCAGGGATTGAACTCAGGGACACTTGGCCACTGAGCCACATCCCCAGCCCTATTTTGTATTTTATTTAGAGACAGGGTCTCACTGAGTTGCTTAGGGCCTCGCTAAGTTGCTGAGGCTGGCTTTTAACTCGCGATTCTCCTGACTCAGCCTCCCAAGTCGCTTGGATTACAGGCGTGCGCCACTGCTCCCGGCTCTGAGGTTCTTATTAAGTTGCTGAGGCTGGCCTTGAACTTGCAATTGTGTTGCTTTAGCCTCCTGAGCCACTGGGATCACAGGCATGAGCCACCATGCCTGATTCCTTCTGGAATATTCTATAGAGAAGAAGGCATTGCTAGTTTATTATACCTAGACACATACATTTGTAAATGTCAATTTGCAGTGGTTCAGCCAGAGCTGGAGACTAACTGGGAGAAAGCGAAGCCATGGGTAAACATCAGGGTTGAACCCACATATTTTGGGAAAGGAGAAAGAAAACAGGGCTGGAGTGTGACGCCTTTGGTGGGTTGTCAGGGGCAAGCACGTGTGCCAGGACTGAGCTGCCATGAGAGAGCAGCAAGTGCTGCTGAGGAGCAAGTGCACCTGTGACTTGTCGGTGCTGTTCCCGAATCTTTCACTGTTACCAGCGAGAGTTCTGCCTGGACTGGGTTACTGAATGGGGGAATCCAAAACTAAGACATCTCTGAAGACATAGCTGCAATTTGGATAAGGAGGGAGTTTGATGTCCTATCATGTAAGATGCCTTCCATTTTCCTTCCCATCATCATCGGGCAGGTGTTCCTTGCCGGCTGGAGGGCCAAGCCCCACACCAGCAGGAGCTGGGTTGCCTGCATTTGTGGTTTAAAAGGAGCCACTGCAAGCCCTTGGAGTGAGGTGTTAGATGTGACATCAAGGACAAATGATATTTTGTCCAGGAAAGGTGTAACAGGTGCCAACTTCAAGTCTGTCATCCCAGTTCACACAGAGACAAGCCAGAATCAGGACATAGGTGGTGAAACTCGTCCCTCACACTGAAGTCTTTAGGAAGACTGAGATTAATCATGACCCGGTGAAGACAAAGGGTCATACAATGATGCCTATAGCTCTATGCTTGCAGCTTGTCACACTGATCTCCTACTTGAACCATGGGTGAGATAGACCTGGCAAGGGACACGGGCAGGAATGGCCCTGTGAGGACAGCTGGGTGTTCTGCCTCCATCTCCACCCAGATACTATTACACCCCACCCCTACTGGGGATTGAATCCAGGGGCCCTCTACCACTGATCTATACCCCCAGTCCATTTTTGTTTTTGAGACAGGTTCTTGCTAAGTTGCTGGGGCTGACCTTGAACTTGCAATCCTCCTGCCTCAGCCTCCCCAGTCACCTGAGACTACAGGTCTGGCTTGCCACTATTAACTTTTTACTGAAGGCCTGGCAAGAAGAACTCTAGGACCGCACATTGGTGTATGTTTCTACTGAAGGCCTGGAAAGAAGGACTGTGGAATGGGGTGTGTGTGTGTGCTCTCTCTCTCTCTCTCTCTCTTTCTCTCTCTTTCTCTCTCTCTCTCTCTCTCTCTCTCATGCATATGTGCGCGCACACACACACACATACCTGGGAAAGCAGGAGCCAACTGAAGCCACTAGACCCTATTTTATGAAAAGAAGAGCAACTCATTATCTACTTGGGGAGGGTAATCGCATGAACTGGAAACATTGACCAATGGAAGCAAGTGAAAGTCACTAGGTCAAAGTGACAAACTAAGTGGAAGTGCCAGCCAGGTGCACAGGAGTGTGCTTGTGAGAATGCGGATCATTCCCAAGCTCCTCAAAAGGGTAGGAGCTCACCTTCAGCTCTGTGTGGGTGCATCCTCTATCAAACCAGTTAAAACCTCATAGCTCTTCTCATTTACACATGCTGATTCTACCAGTTTCTAAGAATAAAAATTTGCCAGGTGTGGTGGCACTGGCCTGTAATCCCAGAGACAGGGGAGGCTGAGACAGAAGGATAGTAAGTTCAAAGCAGCCTCAGCAACTTAGTGAGACCCTGTTTCTAATAAAAAATGAAAACTGACTGGGGATGTGGCTCAGTGGTTAAGCATCCCTGGGTTCGATCCTTAGTCCCTCCTTGACCCCCCAAAAAAGAATAAGATTTTGTGGTGAGAGTCCATGACACTAGGAAGACACACAGGCTACATTAAGGAATAGAGTGCGATATTTCAAAGATTGAGGAAGACAACCTGAAGGAGTTTGCCTGTTGGGTATCTTAGTGATGGTAGATCTCTGTGCATGTTTAGGAGGGATCAATCTGAGTGTGCAGCTCTGTACTGGTTTACCCTTCCCTTGACCATGCTCTCTCATGAGACTAAGTGTCTTAAGTGTACACCAGCTCTGACTGTTGGTCACCTAGCAGTTCTTGCTTCTCTCTTTAGCCTCTCTCTTCGGAACAGTGGCGTGGCTGTTAAATATGTAAGTTAAATAAGCATGTATCATGGTGCCACGTGGCTGAGGAGTTACTGTCCTAGGGAGTGAGCAGAGCCCTCTGCCCTCCTGAACACTTTGGAAGGTGTCTCTGAATGCTTAAGGGCTTTATAGTCTTTTGACAGCCTCCATCTCTCACTGAGTCAAATTAGGGGGCTGGAGGTGTAGCTCAGTGGTAGAGCATTTGCCTAGCATGTACGCAGGCCCTTGATTTGATCCCCAGCACTTGCAAAAGAAAGAAAAAGGAAAAGAAAATGTGAGTTGGCTCACCTGTTTGTTTTATAAAACCTGTGACTTCTCTTAAAGGTCTTGTCAGGTAAGCTTTGTCTTCTTGGTTTTCATGATGATATTGACACACCCAGGAGGGTTCACTTTAAAAAAAGATAATTTCTTACAAATGGTTCTATTTCTTTCTCTGGCTATTTGGTGTCAAGATGACAAGTGGCTTGTAGGTGTGGGGTCTGTGTAGGAAGTCTCCTACATGGCCACACTGAGAATGTTTATTGAGGAAAGGGAACTTTTGCCCTGTGAAGTCACCTCCTCCGAGTCACCAGTAGTTTTCTGATATTCTATCACAGGAAATTCCTGGTGGTCCACAAAAGCACTCTTCTGAGTGCAGCTGCAGAGAGAGAGAAAAATAATTGCTGAATGAGACAGTGAGTTCTGGGGAGTAGTGTTGAGGGGTGGCTCAGCACCTGTACCCTTTGAGATGCAAACTGAGAGACTCTTTGAACAATGTCAAAATAATCCAAGGGACAAAGGTCAAGAGACTTCTCATTGTAATGTATTTAATGCAGAGAAAAAGGTGCTAGAGGATGTCTTTTGTGTCCCAACAAGGTAGTAGGGAATTGTATTTAGATGTGGCTTCTTTGAAACTGTAATAACTGACCCCCCCCAACACACACACCAGCACCACCATCTTCGTTAGCATTTGATATTGATTATCAATACCTCAGCTTTGGGACTGGGGGTTGTGGTTCAGTGGTAGAGCACTCCTCTAGCATGGAGGTACTGGGTTTGATCCTCAGTATCACATAAAAATAAGATAAAGTTATTGTGTCCACCTACAACTAAAAATTAAATAAATATATTAAAAAAACCCTCAGCTTCAAAATTTGGATAAGACAGTGGCATGTTTGAAGTATAGAATTTTCTTCTTTTTTCTTTCTTTCTGTGTTTCTTCCTTTCTTTGCAGTGCTGGGGGCCTCATGCGCACTATTCAAACCTCACCACCGAGCTACACCTCCAACCCAAAATATCAGATTTTTTAAAAAAATATTTTTTTAGTTGTCAGTGGACCTTTATTTAATTTATTTATATGTGGTGCTGAGAATTGAACCCGGTGCCTCACACATGCTAGGTAAGCACTCTACCATTGAACCACAAACTCCAGCCCCAAAGTATCATATTTTGAATGCAATCTCTCTTACATCTGTGATTTTCACTGAACCAAATACTTCACAGATATTTTTGCATCAAGCACAGTTCACTGTGTGGCCCAGGCCAAATTCCTTAGTTCTCAGTGCCTCAGTTTTCTCTTCTGTAAAGAAGGGATATTCCTGAAATTTTTTACTATTTCAGTTAGGATCTTGTGATTCCAAGTCTTTCCAAATCCCTGCCTGGGGAGGAGCAGGCATCATCTGTCACTCGGTATAGGGCCTGAAGATTGTCACCAGGATTCCTGAATGTCATGGTCAGGTGTCCTTTCCCTGGATATCCATTGCTTTGATATTGTAGTATAAGAATTAGGGGGGCTGGGGATATAGCTCAGTTGGTAGAGTGCTTGCCTTGTAAGCACAAGGCCCTGGGTTCAATCCCCAGCACCGCAAAAAAAAAAAAAAAAAAGAATTAGGATGAGCAATATCCATCTGCAGGATCAGTACAGGCTGAATCAGAGATTGACTTCTCCAAAATTATGATGATCCTTCATTTGAAATTCCTTTCATGCTTTTTGAAACCATTTCAATAGCTATTTTTTTTCTGAAGTCCCAGAAATTAGCCTTTGTATTAAATCTTTAAAGTTTTCTTTTGCCATGTTTTTATGTTTTCTTTGTGTGTGTGACTTTGATGGGCTAAGTAGCTCCCTTGAATTGGTCCACTGATAAAGTTTCTCTCCTTGTCTGAACTTTGGTCAGGCTCCTCTGCATCTTTTCCCCATTTGGGTCTTCACTTTTGGACTTCCATGTCCATCTTTGTATCATCCAGTTTTAGAAAGAATCCAGAAATGTTAGGGTAGCTGGAATCTCCCATCTTCAGTATCTGATCCCCTGTCTCATTTCTGACCAGCTCTGGATCATGTCTGGCTACGTGGAGCTTCCTTCAGCAAGAATCTGGTCATTTCATTTTAGTTAGACTCTCCCTGGCCCTTGATTGTTCTCGCTTAGTAATTTTCCATTCATGGACTCCCGCCGTGCTCCTTAGCTATAAATTTCACTTTTCAAGTACAGCCCAGTTCTATACGGAGGTCTCTTTCTCCGTATTGCAGTAGTCCTGAATAAAATATGTTTTCATGACTTTTCTTACTGTCCAACTCTGCTTTTCTCTGAATTACCTTGAAGGGAAAATTTTCATTTGATGTTTTTGAATTGCTGCAATAGCACGGGCCTGAAGGACACATCTCCATTATTCTCTGTACAGTTAGATGGAAGGGCATTAATTCATAGGGGCCACAGCAATGAATTTGGGAGGGAGGGATTCAATAGTCATTGTGGCTTTCTGTTGGCAGCATGCATTTTCTAGCTACACAACTGGCGGCTGCTACACACCTCCCACCAGCCACAACAATTCATGGAAATTAATAAATGCATTTATTGGGAGAGGTCATGGGTAAAACAGGAAAATCAGCCCCCCAGCTTCCCAGACGAATACTCTAGGATCGAGTTTCAATAGAAACGAGCAGCTTTTCTTCAGAGCATTGAGTATTTATAGCAAACAGAAGTGGTTCGAGTTCTTAGGTGGTTTAGCAAGGTTAAGTACAGTTCTTGTGTTTGTTTAGCTAACAAATGTGTTTGGAGGAGGTTTGTCTCACAAAATAAAAAGCACTAGAAATTCTGGAATGTGAAGAGACTGAATTAATGAGCTTGGTTGTGCTCTTCTCAGACTGTGTCATAGAGAAGCAGAACCATTTTTGTTTAAAGTTACATGCAATTCAACGTGGGAAAGAACAGTCTGGAGGAAGTGGATATCCACATGCAGAAGAATGAAACTGAACCTCCTTCTTCATCATACAATCAACTCAAAGTGGATCAGAGACCTAAATGCAAGAGCAAAGACCACTACATGTTTGGAAGAAAACATGAGTAAATGGTTGCTTAGTTAAGACACACAAATCATGAGAAACCAAAGAAAAAATAGATTAAGTAGGATTATATAAATACTTAGATCTTTTGCACTGCAAATGATATGTCAGGAAAGTGAAAAGACAAATCTCAGAATGGGAGAATACTTGTAAATCACACACCTTGAAAGAAACTGATATCCAAAACGTATAAAAAGCAATTCCACAGCAAAAAGACAACCCAGTGAAAAATGGGCAAAGTATTTGAATAGACACATCTCTAGAGAAGACATACAAATGGCTAGTGACCACAAACCACACTGAGATACCACTTCAGACTCACTAGGACGACAATAATCAAAGGACAGCTGATAAGAAATGACAATACACTTGATCTTAACCAGAATGCTGAGAGTAGGGGAGAGGGAGGGATGGGGAAAGTTGGTGAATGGGTACTAAGATATAGTTAAATAAGAGAAATAAGTTCTGTTGTATTATGGAATAGTATGGTGACTATAGATAATAATAGTGTAGTGAGTATTTCCAAAAAAGCTAGAAGAAAGTATTTTGAATTTTTCACTAAAAAAGAAGCGATAAATGTTTGAGGAAATAAATATGCTTACCTTATTTCAAAATTATGCCATGAATTGTCCAAAAAAGCAATGCTGGAGGCATCACAATACCTGAGGTGTAGTAACAAAAACTGCGTGGTACGGGCATAAAAACACACATAGACCAATAGTACAGAATAGAAGACACAGAGAAAAAGGCATATAGAAGCAGCCATCTGATCCATGACAAAGGTGTGAAAAACATACACTGGGGAAAAGACAGCCTTTTTAACAAATGTTGTTGGGACACCTGGTTCTCCATACGTAGAAGAATGAATCTAGACTCTTATCTCTCACCCTGCACAAAAATCATCTCAAAGTAGATCAGAGACCTATGGATTAGACCAGAAACTATGCAAATTCTAAAAGAAAATGTAGGGTCAACATTCAAGCACACAGGCACAAGTAATGATCTTCTCAATAGGACCCCTAAAGCTCAGGAAATAATGCCAAAAATTAATAAATGGAATGGCATCAAATTAAAAAGTTTCTGCACAGCAAAGGAAACAATTAAGAATGTGAAGAAAAAACCCACAGAATGAGAGAAAATCTTTGCTAGCTACTCTTCTGACAGAGGATTAATATCTAGAAAACATAAAGAATTAAAAAAACTAAACATCAAAACCCCCCAAATAACCCACTTAAAAAATGGGCAAATTTTCTCAAAATTTATCAAAAGAAGAAATACAAATGGCCAATAAATATGTGAAAAAATGTTCAACATCATTAACAATTATGGAAACACAAATAAAAATTACCCTGGGATTTCATCTTAGACCAGTCAAAATGGCCACCATCAAGAATATAAACAATAATAAATGCTGTAGAGGACATGGAGAAAAAGGAACATTTTACACTGTTAGTGGGTTGTAAATTAGTACAACCTCTATGGAAATTGGTATAGAGTTTCCTCAAAAGACTAGGCATGGACCCTGCTGTATACCACTTCTGAGTATTTATCCTAAAGAATTAAAGTCATCTTACTACAGAGATACTTGCATATCCATGCAGCACAATTCACAATAGTCGAACTATGGAACCAGCCCAGGTGTCCACCAGTGCGTGAGTGGATAAAGAAAATGTGGTACACATACGCAATGGAGTTTTATTCAGTCATGAGGAAAAATGAAAATTTGTCAATTGCAAGAAAATGGATGTTACTTGAGAACATTATGTTAAGTGAAATAAGCCAAACTCAGAAGGTAAAGGATCTTATGTTTTCTCTCATATGTGGAAGCTAGAGAGGAAAAAGGAAAAGAAAGGTTGAGGGGGATCAAAGGAAAATTGAAGGGAGATTAACAGAATAGAGGAAAGGTACCAGAGGGTGCTAGTAGGGCAAGGCAGGTAGAAGTGCTGGAGAGGATAATGGTCAAATTATAGCTATATTGTGTGCATGTATGAATATGTAACAACAAATCCCACCATTATACATAACTGGAATGCACCAACAAAAATGTGGAAAGAAAAAATACATTACACCATGTACTAAAACATCCTATGGTACCCTATAAGTATGTACAATTTTATGTGTCAATGAAAAAGGAGAGAAGACAACAATAGTAAGTGTTGGCTAGGATCTAGAGAAGTTGGAGCCCTTGTCCATTGCTGGTGGGAAATTAAACTGGTGCACCCTGGTATAGCTTGGCAGCCCCTTGAAATGCTAAATGTAGAGTTACCATGTGAGCCAACAGTTACACTCTTACACATATGCCCCAGAGAATTAAAAACATGTCCCACAAAGCTTGCAGGAATGTTTTTAGTAGCATTATTCATAGGAAACAAATAGTAGAAACATTCCAAAATGCCCATCAAACAATGAATAAATACATGGAGGGTAATACATTCATCAGCACAGCAGAGTACTATTCAGTAATAAAAAGGAGTGAAGTACTGATGCAGGATGTAATGGAAATGGACTTTGAAACACACTGGTGAATGAAACCAGGCACAGAGTATTCCAGGGTTCTCTTTATATGGATGACCAGAATAGGAAAATCTATAGAGACAGAAAGTAGATGCATGGCTTTCTGGGGCTGGTGTGTGTGTGTGTGTGTGTGTGTGTAGTTGTTGGGGGAAGTGACTGTTAATGGGTTTCTGTTTGGGGTTATGAGAATATTATAAATTCAGACCGTGGTGATGGTACAACCCTGTGAACAACACTAAAGCTGGCTGGATGCTTCAAATGGGTGAGTTATAGATGTGAGTGGGATCTCAATAATCTTTTAAAATAATTGACACCTGGTGGGTGGGTGGTAGGACATTAATGACGTACTTCCTGGATCTGCTGTGCCAGGCTTCTCTTTTTCCCCCTCATCAAATCCTGGCCCTAGACTGTCAAAGGAAGGCCTTATTCAGCGAGGCTGTGAGATGGGGAGGGGACCATTCTCTACCCTTTCCTCCTACTCGTATGAGTCCTGTATACAGAGAAAAGAAAAAGATAGTTTAACACATTGAAAAACTTTATATATCTACCCCTGTGCCCTTCTATTGGCATCAGATCTGTTATTTTGCTGCTGCCATTATTCTGCCTCCCCCACACCATTTTATAACCCAGATAGTTAGCCTGCCAATTTCCCAGTCAGTCACTGGTCCAGATTGTTATTAGCTGCGGAATTCCACTACTTCAGAATGGCTCCCCCACCACTCTCTCTCTCACTCACTCTTATTCTCACTCTTGTTCTCTCTCTCTCTCTCACACACACACACACACACACCCTGCGAGCAGACACTCTGCCTGTCCACTTAATAAAATCTTTTGTGTGAGTTCCCGCATTCGGAGTGCTTTAAAGATACCTTTTAGTACCTCAAAGAATTTTTTTAAAGTATAAATATTTTTATGCTATAAATTGTCATATAAATGACCCTCTCTATTTTCCTTTTATATTTAAAATATACATATAGGTATATGCATTAGCATTTTTGCTGCTTCATTTAGTTGTACCAGAGTGTGATATTCTTTGTTTCTTTTAATATGATTTTTTAATTAGTTCTAATTAGCTATACATGACAGCAGAATGCATTTCGATTCATTGTACATGAATGGAGCACAACTTTTCACTTCTCTGGTTATACATAATGTAGAGTCACACCATTTGTGTACATCATACCTGTACCCAGGGTAATGATGTCATTATCATTCCACCATTTTTCCTACTCTCATATCCCCTCCTCTTTCCTCCCTCCCCTCTGACTCATCCAAAATTTCTTCATCCCCCATTATGATCAGCATCCACGTATCAGAGAAAACATCTGGACTTTGTTTTTTTGGGATTGGCTTATTTTGCTTATCATGATATTCTCCAATTCCATCCATTTACCTGCAAATGCCATAATTTTATTCTTCTTTAAGGCTGAGTAACATTCCATTGTGTATATATACCATAGTTTCTTTATCCATTCCTCTATTGAAGGGTGTTGAGGTTGGTCCCATAGCTTAACTATTGTGAATTGAGCTGCTATAAACATTGATATGGATGCATCACTGTAGTATTGATTTTAAGTCCTTTGGGTATGGATTGAGGAGTGGGATAGCTGGGTCAAATGGTGGTTCCATTCTAAGTTTTCTAAGGAATCTCCACACTGCTTTCCAAAGTGATTGCACCAATTTGCAATCCCACCAGCAATGTATGAGTGTATCCTTTTCCCCACATCCTTGGCAACACTTATTGTTTCTTGTATTCTTGATTTTTGCCCTTCTGACTGGAGTGAGATGAAATATTATAGTGGTTTTGATTTTCACTTCTCTAATTACTAGAGATGTTGAACATTTTTTTCAATGATTTCAATCTTTTCAAGACTGTATATCTTCTTCTGTGAAGTGACTGTTCAGTTCCTTAGCCCATCTATTGACTGGGTTACTTGTTTTTTTGGTGTTAAGTTTTCTGAGCTCTTTATATATCCTGAAGATTAGTGCTCTATCTGATGTGCGTGTGGTAAAGATTTTCTCCCAATCTGTAGGCTCTCTCTGATTAGAGAAATGTTTCCTTTACTGAGAAGAAGCCTTTTTTGGATCCATCCCATTTATTGATTGTTGATTTTGTTTCTTGTGTTTAATGTGTTTTTTTAAATGTAATCTTTTTTGTTATTCAGATTTTCTGCTTGCAGATAGTATGGCAAGACATGGTTCTAGTTGGTGTGCTTTGAAATGCATCACTAAGCTCACTAAGAGGATGTTCTGCCCAGAGATGCACCCAGCAGATGGCTGAGCACAGCAAGGATTCTTTTTTTTTTTTTTTTGGAATGTGCAACATTTAACTTTATTGATCCCAAGATGGAGCCAGGAAAAAAAATGCTGGTAACCTGGTTCAGCCACTTCCCTGAGCAGCCTCTTCCTCTGTGGGAAGGCTCCCAGACCAGCTCACTCATGGGGTGTGGGTCAGGTGAGTGATCTCAAGACTGGGGCGGCTGTTACTAAGCCCTCAAACTCAGCACCCATTGTCTTCTCTTGGACCAGGGGTCGCCTATTTTTGTAAGATCTTTGAGCTAAGAATTGTTTTTACCTTATGAAAAGGTGGTCAAAACAAAACCAAGAATATACAATAGCCACTGTATATGACCATCAAAGTCTAAAATATTTATGATTGGGCCCTTTACAGAAAAGAATTTCTGACTCCTGTCTTAAGGAGTCATTCTTAAAGACACATTCTACGTAGTAGGCTATGGTAGAGTAGAAACCTCTTGTCCTTTTTGTGGAAGGAGGGACCAAGGATGTATGACAGCATGAGTCGGGGGTGTGTATGTAGGGGAGTATGTGAGTGTACACATTGTACATGAGCATTTCTGGGCATCAAGAGTGATCAGAGCTGCGCCTGTTCATAGGGGCCGATCCAGCTGTTAGTGAGCTCCTGTGGGGTGCTTTACCACTGCTCAAACTCCTCCTTGCTGCCGTGCTGCACCTCCTCAGTTAGAAGAGTCACTGCCGGGTGCTTATCCAGGGTCTCACTCCACTTGCTTCCCAGGATGTTGTCTAGTCTGGTGGAACACCTTGCTGTCCACTGAGCTGGCAGTATGTCTGGTTGGAGCCCCTGGTGGTGGGCACTGAGCATGGCTAGGATGTGGCGGCAGGGCAGGTGGAAGGCAGCTACAGCTGGTAGGGGGCTGTGGCTGTACCTTGTGGGTGTCCTCTAGGATCTGTATGTTCATCTTTTCTGAACCAGACCCAATGGGGTGCTTGGATTTCTGGACCACAGCAAGTTCACCCAGGCAGAGCTGGGCTACTGGCCCTGTGCAAATGGCATTGAGGGAGTGTTGAATACAAGCTTCTACCAACTTCTCAACTTTGGGGCTTTCAGGGTTGGCATCTGAGGGGGTATGATTGTTCTGGGGATCCAGGCCCAGGCTGAAACTTGCCTTGTCTCCAGGGTTTTGCTGCATGTATCAGAACAGAGAGGCCATGCCCTATCTCTCAGATGGGGTGGTGCCAAAGAACTGATGAGGATATAGATGGTAATTTCAATATTCCAGTGGATAAATAAGATCTCAGTGAAATGGCAAAAACATCTTCCATAAAGCAGCTCTGGTGGTTGAAGGTTTCTTGCTGGGGAGCCTTGCTAACCTGGTGCGGCAGCATAGGTGGGCTTGAGTCCTTAATCAGAAGTCCATTCAGCATTGTTAGAGCCCTGAGGAAGATGGGAAATGTCTACATGCTCAGGTCAAAATACTTTCTCTGCAGATTCAAGTTTCCACTAACTCAAGGCTTGAGGCTTAACTGTAGTTTCCAGATCCTGGAACGACGAGGGACAATAATGGAATCAAGTCAAATGAAGGAAATGTGAATGGAGTTGGTGGAGTAGATGGAAGCATTAAATCGGTGTTAACTTTCTTGATTGATGGCTGTTTGGGAACATCCTTGCACTTATACACTTAGGGCTGGGAATGTGGCTCAGTGGTAGATTCTTGTTCCAAAGATGTGCAGGTTGTCCTTGCAGATGGAGGTGCCATGGTTGAGGCTGTGGAAGCGACAGAGATGCAGTCCTCGAGAATGAAGGAGCACCTGTTCTCCTTTTTGTAGGTGCTGAAGCGCTCCTTGAAGTCCTCGCAGGTCTTGAAGCAGCTGCCCAGATCCATGGCTGTCCCCTTGGCCCATGTCAGGGGTTAGCCCCTGCTGGGGCCCAAGATTACATCAGGGGTCAGAGGTCACATTGAGAGTTCACAGGCTGGCATGGGCCCAGGACTCCTTACGGGGCGGCCCCATCCGGGTGGCCCAATACGGGAATCAGGAGGAGTCTGAGGCTGTACTGGGTTATAAGGGGCTGGGAGCATCTTTGCTATCCGACCCACAGCAGGGATTCTAAGGCTGGTTCCTGGGACACCTGTGACTCTCCCTCAGCCTTGCTGGAACTTTTCCAGCACTACACTGAGGTCTCCATTCTTCACTCTCCAGCCTTCCTCTCCTCGCAGAGTAGGAGTGCCCAGTGCATGGGACATTGCCCCTGACTACTGCTGGCAGGTCGACTGCACTGGCCCCTTGACCCCTCTCAGTGCATCACAGTTGACACTTTTTCAGGTTATTATGTTGTTGTTCTAGTCTGATCTTTCAACCTCTGCCAAACCATTGTGGCCTGTGAAATTGATCCATGTCATATGTTTGATTTTTTGGATCATTCACATCTGACAATGGGGATTTTTTTTTTTTTCTTCAAAAGGCACTTAATGGTGGCCTGAGAGCCAAAGTATTTCATGGAGTTTCAGTTCTCTCTACAATTCGCAAGCATCCTGTGTTGTTATTACTGAAACCACCTTCTTAAAAATTGTCTGAAAAGGGCTGGAGTTGTAGCTCAGTGTAGAGTGCTTGCCTAGCATGTGTGAGGCACTGGGTTTGAGTCTCAGTACCATATGCAAATAAAATAAAGGTTCACTGACAACTAAAAAAATATAAAAAGAATTGACTAAAAAAATGTCTGATTCTGTTCTTTCTCCTTTTTCTGTTCCACACACCTTCTTTTCTTGTTTTCTATGTTCAAGATTTTATTATCCCCATTTTTTTTGTATAAGAAATTGAGAACCAAGGACATTAAGTAAACTGTACATAGCCAAATAGACTGTAAATGGAAAAACAGTGTTTAAATGCGTATTTTCTAGAATCCGAGACTCATGTTCTTTTCATAATTTACCAATATGTTAATGGCCTATCTGTGGGGACATCTTGTAATTAATAATAGTCCAATTTATCAAATTACAAAATAGCACATACCTGGTCAAACATGTAAAAATGTAAAATAAAAACAACATATAGGGCTGGGGTTGTGGCTCAGTGGTAGAGTGCTTGCCTAACATGCGTGAGACCCTGGGTTCGATTCTCCCTACCATTCGCAAGCATCCTGTGTTGTTACTACATAAAAATAAAATAAAGGTATTGTGTCCACCTACAACTAAAACAAAATATTTTTTTAAAATGACATATAGTGCTGGGTGTGGTGGCGCATGCCTGTAATCCCAGCACTTGGGAGGCTGAGACAGGAGGATCGCAAGTTCAAAGCCAGCCTCAGCAACTTAGCGAGGCCCTAAGCAACTCAGTGAGACCCTGTCTCTAAATAAAATACAAAACAGGGCTGGGGATGTGGCTCAGTGGTGGAGTGCCTCTGGGTTCAATCCCCAGTACCAAAAAAAAAAAAATGACATATAGTAACAGAATATTAAAATATATATTAGGGAGCTGGAGTTGTGGCTCAGTGGTAGAGCACTTCCCTGGCATGTGTGAGGCCCTGGGTTCGATACACAGAAACACATATAAATAAATAAAATAAAAGAGCTATTGACAACTAAAAAATCATTAAAAAATTTTTCCCATAGTTAAAATAATACATATAGAGTTAAAATCTTTTTATGTACACATAAAATTCGTTACTATATGTATTTTTATCCATGCACATTCTTGAGGCCATTCGGCACTGAATTTGGCTGCCCTCAGAAAGGAATATCCTCTATTATTTTGGGGTTAATGATAAAGATGAAAGAGGTATAACTGATCATGAAGTTATAATTGCAAGGTGACAAGCAATCCTGCCATAATTTCATGAATGCAGAGGACATGAAGCTCCTGGGCCAGAGACAAATGACTTCCCTACTCATGGCGTAGTGCAGTAGCCATGCGCACACAGGGTAATATGATAAGGGATGGGGGCCAGATGAAATCTGAGCATGTAGTAGTGGTTATGTACAGGAAAGGTTCACAAAATGTAAGGAAATGAAATCTCCAGTAATGAGCACTGAACGTTCACTACCTGATCTTTGCCAAAACACTATACTGGAAGATTAATAAAACTGGCCTTTGCTTTGGAAAAAAACAACTGCTCTAAGGCTGTTTTCTAGACAAACATTTTGGGGGTAAAAGAGCCTAGAACACAGGAAGTTAGTGTCATTGTTTGCAAGATGTGCTGAGAGAAGCCCAATGGGCCTCCTTGGGATTCAGCTCCTTTCTTTGCCCTAATGGCATTTCTAGGCTGGTCTGGTGGTGTACCCTTGGGCTGATGGCGCAGTAAAAAGATTGATATAGGGGTTCACACTTATTCTGGTTCTCTTGGATTAACATGGCTCTATGTCATAAAGATAATGAGCATATGGTTAAGTACACTGCTTTCCAAGTCTGCCTATGGGGGTCTGTAAAGTCCAAAATGAAGGAACAGCATTGTTATGAGTTGAAATGTGCCCCTCTAAGACTGGTACCCTGAAGCCTTAACTCCCACTGTGACTGTTTTTGGAGACAGGGCCTTAAAGAGTTCCTAAATGAGATCATAGGGTGGGACCCTAATCTGATAGACTTGGTGTTCTTATAAGAAGACAAAGAGACACCAGAGATCTCTCTCTCCACTGAAGCACAGAGAAAAATCATGTCAGGACATGGTGAGAAGTTGCCATCCTGCTTATAAGCTAGGAAGGTAGGTCTCGCCAGAAACCAATCTTGGCAACTTGATCTTGGACTTCTAGCTTCCAAAACTGTGAGGAAATAAATTTGTTGTTTATGTCACTAATCCAGACAGTAGTGTTTTGTTATGTCAGCACAAGCAGACTAATAAAAGTGTTCTATGTACATTTTATAAAACTGTCCTTGTCCCTTTTATGCTCCATTCTTCCAGGAAAAGTTCTTGATACATGGAAATAATGGAAGGAAAGGTGAAGTTATAGCTACTAGAATGACCCACCCTGATTTTGTGGTGGTAGAGGGAGAGTGACCATCCTGTCACTTGGATAGGGAAGGCTCAGACCACAGGAAGTATGAGGGAGTGAGTGATGCTGATGAACCTTCCTGGGGCCTTTGTCAGAAAGGAAAATGCCCTGACGCAGCTCAGTGACACTGCTGTGGGGACCTGGATTTAAGGTTTCTGGCTCTGTCATCCTCCTGCAGATGACTTTCACCATGATTTGAACATCATTTGCCTTAATCAGGCTGAGAAATCCACTAGAAACAGCAGATCAGGCCATCTCAGGTCACCTTCACACTACTGAGGTCTTCCCCTTCCCCATTCCTGTAGCTGTGGAATCCAATAGTATTTGTCCTTTTGTGTCTGGCTTATTTCATTTAGCATGTTTTCAAGATCATCATGTTATAAAGCATATTAGAATTTTGTTCCTTTTTAAGACTGAATAGTATTTCATTGTGTGTATTAATCATGTTTAAAAAATCCATTCAATAGTTGATGGACACTTGAATTGTGTCTACTTTTTGGATATTATGAATAATATTGGTATGGATATTGGAATATAAGTATCTATTTGAGTCTCTGCTTTAAATTCTTTTAGGTATATATCTAGAAGTGAAATTGTTGGATCATATGGGAATTCCATGCTTAATTTTTTTTTTTTCAAAAGTATAGCAAAGTTTATTAGGAAAAAAAAGATACTCTTAAGAGGGAGGGAGAGAGTGGATCAACTATGAAAGAAGAGGTAACCTCTGTGGTTAAATTTTTGAGGAATTTCTTCGCCCATCTGTTCTCCTTAGTGGCTGTACCATATTATATTCCCGCCAGTAATGAAATGAAAGTTCCAATTTCTTTACATCGTCACCAATGCTTATTTTTCTTTACTTTTAAAAATAGCAGCCATTATGATGGAGGTGAAGTGGTATATGTATGGGATCTTCAGAGCTAGCTTTCTTTCTTTCTTTTTTTCTTTCTTTTAACATAAAATATCTTTTCTATGTATAACAATAATTTTACTTCTCCCTCTCCAATTTGGATACTTTCTTTTTCTTTTTTCTTACCTAATTGTTCTGGCCAGAACTTCTAATCCTATGTTGAATAGAAGCAGTGAAAGGAGGTATCCTTGTTTTGTTGATGATATCAGGGGAAAAACTTTCACACTGTATTTTCACCTTTGAATGATCTTGCCACTCTTGATGAAATATGCAAGAGATTTTTTGGAGTATGATGTTAGCTGTGGGTTTTCATATATGGTGTTTATTATGTGAAGGAAGTTTCCTTCTTTTTCTAGAGCATTGAGTGTTTTTATCAATTTTTTCTTCTTATATTAAGTTGATCATGTGGTTTGCCCTCCCAACCATTCTATTAGTTTTATCTATTACAATAATTGATTTTTGTATATTGAACCACTATTGCATTCTGGTAGTAGATTTCACTTGTTCATGATGTGTAATCCTTTTAATGTGCCCCTGACTTAAGTTGGCTAGCATTTTGTTGAGAATTCTGGATCAATCCTTTTAAGGGATATTAGTTTATCATTTTCATTTTTTTGATAGTGTATTTTTCTGATTTCAGTAGCAGGCTGGTGCTGATTTAATAGAATAACTTCACAAGTACTCCCTCTTCTTCAAATTTTTGCAAGAGTTTCAGAAGAATTGATCTTAATTTTTCTTTAAACATTTATTTATAATTCACCAATAAAGCCACATGGTCCTCAGGCTTGTTTTTGTGGGGAGGCTTTTAATTACTGATTCAATATTCTTTCTGGTTACAGTCTTACTAGTTCTATTCAGATTTCTGAATTCCTGATCAGTCAGTTTTGGTTTTAAGAATTTGTCCATTTCATTGACATTATCCAATTTTATAATTGTTTAGGTCAGTTTTTTTAAGACTGTGGTAAATTACATGTAACATCAAATTCACCACCTTAACCACGCATCAGTGTATAGTTCAGTGAAATTAAGTGCACTCACATTGTTGTGAATCATCACTACCAACAAGTTCTTTCATCTTGCAAAACTGAAACTCTGTACCCGTAAACAGTAACTCCCCATTCCTTTTTCCCCCATGCCTGGCAACCACCATTCCACTTTCTGTCTCTTTGACTACTTTAGGAACCTCTTATAAATGGATGTGACTGGCTTCTTTCATCTAGCACAATGTCTTCTAGGTTCATCCATGTTGTTAGAATTTCCTTCTTTTAAGAAGACTGCACAATATTCTAATATATGTGTGAACCACATCTTCTTTATCCATTCATCCATCAACGGACAGTAGGGAAGCTTCCACCTTTTGGCTATAGCACAGTGTTTTGAGTTACAAAAGTCTGACTTTGAGAAACATCTTTGCACTTTGGAGCTTTTTGACTTTCAGTATCGTAATTTTTGCAAACCCCAGTTTCCTCATCCTAAAAAGGGGAATAATTATGGTACCCACACTTTAGAGTTTTTGAATTAAATGATAAACATCACTTGAAGCACTTAATACAGAGCCTCAATAAACAGTAGTTGCCATCTGCACAGTGGTGCAGGGGAGTTTGACTTTGGAAACAAATAGCCTGTGTCTAGATACATGACTAGGAGAGGTTATTTGAGATACTTTATTTTTTTTAATTTTAAAGATGGAATTAATAGCGCATTTATTCTTTTATTTGATTAATAGTTACAGAAATCTACTTCTGATATCTGCTGTATACTGTAGGATGTGATAAAAGTGAACAAAACAGTAAAAGAAGTCTGTGCCTGCTTGGGGTTCACAGTCTAGTGGTCTGAAAACTGAAGGAGAAATAATCCTCAATCCATGCGTTAAACAATAATAGGGAAGTACTTTTTTTTTTAGATCAAGATGAACATAGAGCAGTAATCCCCAAGGTCTACAAGACCCTGCTCTTAATGTTCCTGCCAATCCAAAGCTAGTGTGTCATAATTGTCCAATTCTGGCCAGTTCTTTTTCTTGCAAGATCAGTCTTAACATTGCCTAGCCTAAGCCTTAATGCCTATAAAGATTGCTCTAATTTCTCACTTAGGAATACTAATAAGATTCTGTCGAGGTGGTCTCACTTCCTTACTGTAGGAAATCTAATAACCTTACCTTTCCTGAAAAGGAATTCCTGGTGGTGGTGTCGGCAGTCAGTGGGAGCATATAAACAACAAACCAGATGAATACATTATAGAACCACTTATGAGAAGAGAGAATTAAGAGGGAGGTGACTTTGCAGGGCAGAGTATTGGTTTATTTGACTCTGCTCTGAGTACAGATGAGTAACAACGGGAAGGTCTGGTCAGTGAAGTGGCATGATCAGCTTTACCATGTAGCAGGATGGCTCTGGCCTCAGCACTGGGAAGTGACAGCAGAGAGCAAAGGTGGAAGCCAAGAGAGCACTTAGGAGGCTCAGACCCGAGGGATAGGAATGAACTTGACAAGAAGTAGTTGAACTCTCCTATCTATTTTGAAGGTGGAACCAATGGAATTTGTCAGTGGATCAGACAGTGAGTGTGTGAGAAAGAAGCTTCTCTTATCTTAGAGGATGTCATGAGCTTTCAATGCTACCTACAGTGCTTGTGATTGGTCAGTGCTCAGTAAACATCAGCCTCTGGAAGATTTGCACTCGTTTCTCTTCTGCCTGGAGCTGTGTCTCTTCATCCCTGTCATTTGGTAAACAGATGAGTGTAGTCACGCTTAGGTGCTCTTCCCCTGCTCCACTGTCCACTGTTCTTTCCAAGTGCTGCTGTAGCTCCAGCACAGTGCATTCTCGCAGCCCCTTCCTTGTTCCTGTCCTTCTGCACGAGGCTGTGACCTTCTTTGCTTTGTTCACTATTGAACACTTTGCATCCAGGACAAAGCCTGCACCTCTGCTAGTTTTCAGCCTCACTTACTGATTCTTATTAACATCCTAATCATCCACCATGAGAAAAAAAGGTAGCTTCTCTATCTCAAGCACAGAGCTTGGAAGTTCACTCACAGGGACCCGTGTATTTTGAATAGCCAAGGAGAAACAGTTATCCACTGTGTCTGGCTGTGGGCAAAATTGTGAAGTAACCAAAGTCTCATGAATTCTTTTGCCTTAATTTTGATTTTTAAATATATTTCATTAAAATATGATTCGTCTAAATACTGAGTTGTTTTGAGGTCTCTGTGATTTTGGTGTCCTACACAAGTGCCTCACCCCCTGACCTTAATGCTGGCCCTGCTGAGGGACAGGTAGGTGATAAAGAAGGTGTCATGGGACGTAGATTTAGGGCATGACATTTTCCTGAGCATCACATGAGTGGTTTTGATGAGAGTCTTAGACCCTGAGGGAAGTGTATTAGTCTCCTTAGACGACCATAACCAAACACATAAGGCTGGGATGTTTTTTTTTTTCTCACAGTTCCGGAGGCTAGAAATCCAAGGTCAAGGTGCCTGCAGGGTTGCTTTCTGGTAAAGTCTCTCTTTCCGACTTGAAGATGGGCTGTCCTTATTGGGTACTCCTGTGGCCTCTTTGTGTGCTCACCCAGAGAGCCAGCCCTGGTGTCTATTCCTGTTCTTATAAGAACCCACTTTCATCAGGTTAAGGCCCTGTTTTATACCATTTCATTCCACCTTCAAATCCTCCCTAAAGGTCTTTTCTCCAAATACAGTCACATTGGGGGTTAGTGTTTCAATATTTCAGTGGGGAGTACACAGTTTAGCGAGTATTCGGAGCTTGGGACTGGATCACCAATGGATCAGGATTTGGCTTTGACTCTCCCCCTAATTAACTGTGTGATCTTGGACTAATCACTTATCCTCTCTGACCCTCTGCTTCTCCATTTCTGGACTTAGTTAATACTTCTCATCTCACATGGAGACGAAGGGACTAAGAAATATATATATATATGTATATATATATGTATATATGAATATATATATATGGATATGATTCTCAGTAGAGGTGTAGTATTCTCCCTTTGGCAAACTAATTGAATTCAGGAAACAGAAAGTGCCACTGTAGGGGCTGGGGCTGTAGCTCAGTGGCAGAGCATGTGGCTAGCAGGCACAAGGCCCTGGGGTTCTATCCCCAGCACCACCAAAAAATCCCACAAAACATTAAAAGTTAACAAACGGACAAACACACACAAAATCCTGGCACTGTAGTTAAGCAGGCAGCACTGCTCATTGACTCTGTGTGGACAGAGGGCTAGTGAGTGGCATTATAAGAGATTATCTACTGTTTTTCTGAATTTCTGTATGAATTTCCCATACCGTATTAGATCTTCAAGCAGACATTGGGCAAGAGTCCCAGGCCCCACAGATATCCTCAGGTCAACCAGGAACTTTCCATAGCTGTCGGGTAGGAGGCAAAAGTGCCGAGTCATGGATTTGTTTCCCTCTGATACCGTGTGTTTCTTATCATGTTCTTCAGGAAACATTAGCACACCCAGCTATTAATAATGATGATGAAATGAAGTTTCTGGCTAAATCCGGGGTGGAGGTGAGGGTCACCTGCCTGTCTAACCTACACCTCTATCTATCCGGGAAGGAAGGGACCTATCTGGAGTCAGGCTAAGGAGATAGTAATGTACAACATGCAAAGAATTTCTCAGTTTCACGCAACAGGGCGACCCAGGTCTCCTGGAGGTCGGGGTTGGCGGGAGGTGTCGATGTTGTCATTGGCAGATTTCCCCGACCAATTCCCAAATTCCTTAGTAGGCAAAGAGTCAAGATAAAGAAACAGCAATGGAAGGCCTTACAAAGAGGGTTGTGACAGTCCTCTTCATATTCCAGGATGAAATATTGATTTAGATTAATAAGACGATTCTTACCCTGTCAAAATGGATGAAATGGTTTCCCTGGGGACTGGCTCTCTTGTCCTCTTTTTCATTAAGATATGAGATTCAATATAAACATTCATCCCTTCTTGCACCCCTTCTCTCTGACAAAAAATGTCCCCTCAATAAGCTTAACCAACATTCATGAGCAGGATTAGTGTCCAATAATGATTTGTTTGATGCCTAGAATTTTCTGGAATGTGTGATTACCAGGAATCACAAGAGAGACTTTTAGTTTGTTTTTTTCTGCTAGAGGTAAAGGATAGTTGTGGCTATGCCCCTCAATGAATAGGCTGTTTTAGACAATGGCTTGTGTTATTGGGGTTCATTATTTCTGGAGTTCATTATTTCACCCACATCCCAGTTGGAAAACTTCACTCAGGTGACAATGTGTGTGTGTGTGTGTGTGTGTGTGTGTGTGTGTCATGCTCCCATTGCCCAATAAACTCATACCTGACACAAAGGAAAGTTTATTTCAATTATTTTTGGTTCCTTCCCCTTATCACATTCATACCGGAGAAGTTTTCACAACAGAATTTAAGTCTCTAGCATTTAAATCAGGTTGATGATTAACTCAAGGGACCCAGGAAGAATTCCTGTTGCAATCTGTTGCTTGCTATGAATAGAGGCATCAGGGTGCTGCAGTTTGCTAAAGCAATACACTTGGGTGTGTCACTCAACATCCCACAGGGCACCCTTTGGTACAGTGGTCACCTGCTACTTGTGGCTTTTGAAATTTAGGTTTAGTTAAAATTAGAAATTCAGTTCCTCAATTACACCAGTCACATATTAAGTGCTCAATAGCTACATGTGGCTGTGGCCACAGTATTGGGCAGGGAGATATTTCATATCTGTGGCCATAGTACTGGGCATTTCCATCACTGCCCATTTCATCATCCGAGAGGGCCTCAGATGCCAGGTGAGATGGTGCACTTAGAAACTTTATACATTGGGAAGTGTCACACAAACCATTAGCTTTAGCTTGTTGTTTGCAAGGATGTGGAGTAGATTCTTGTGTTTCTAAAGAAAAGTTTTATAAAATAATAGGATGTTTTGGGGAGTGGGTAATAGAAATTGAACCCAGGAGCGCTTAACTACTGAGCCACATCCCCGGCCCTTTGTATGTATGTATGTATGTATGTATGTATTTATATTTTGAGACAGAGTCTCACTAAGTTGCTTAGGGCCTCACTAAGCTGCCGAGGCTGGCCTTAAACTGTGATCCTCCTGCTTTAGCCTTCTGAGCTGCTGAAATTATGGATGTGTGCCACTGTTCCCGGCAAAATAATAGGAGACTTTGGGCATTTATTTATAATGGTTTTCCATTGCAGCTCTGTTTTCCCATTATAATCAGCAGTGCTGAGAATTCCCATTATAATCAGCAGTGCTGAGAATCAACCTGTCCTGGGCAGAAGGAGAGTGGAAGCCCTGTCTGATCTAACCCCTGAATTCCTGCCCTTGATCCAATAAGTTCTCTGGGGCTCTGTTCGTCCAACTCAGCTTCCAGTTCTGAAGCAGCATACACCTGTGGGAGGGCGTAAAGCTGAGCCCCCCACTGTCGTGCACAGGCCTTAGAAACCCCTTTCCCCACAAGCCTGCCTTGGTAATTAAACAGGAGACATGCATCCAGAAGAACAGGCTTTGGCCTGAGATATGTCTGGGCTGGCTCTCTTCTCTTGTCCCTTCTTAGTGACTTTGGCAAGTTACTTAAACTTTCTTGACGTAAGTGTTTGTTTTTGTTCCTTTAATCTGTGTAAATAGAGGTTATTGTCTTCGCTTTGCAGAACTGTTTTAAGAACCAAGTGAATGAATGGGTCTCACATACTGTGTGCAAGGCACACAGTATTTGGCAGGTAGCAAGTGTCATGATAAATAGTAGTCAAATGTACCCAAAAACTATCCTCAGTTCTGGGAGGAACTGTGGTTTTTTTTCCCTTTTATCCATCAAAGCAGTGGAAGGATTTCAGATACATCATTGTCTAAATATCTGTTGGATGGGACTAAACAGCTTTAAGAAAATGTGCTAGCTACAACAATGCATCTTGCAGTAAATATTATCTATTATGTACATAAAGCCATCTCCCTTTTCTTTTCTTTGATAATAGTATCCAGATATTTATTTAAGTGTTTGGCATTTGGGGCTCGAAAGTGTTGAATCTTTAATGGTCCAAACTATCAGGTTAATATTTGCCATGCCAGTGCCTCTTATAAGAAGGCTCATGTGACATACTTTTGATAAGAGAAGGGAGTCAAGAGTACCAAGGAACATTTCCTGCTCAGAAAAATGAAAGAAAAAAACAAATGGAAACATTGGATCCTGTTCTTTCACCCAGTGTTATGTCCCTGTGGAGAGACTGGACCTGTGGCCACCTTGTATCTATGATGTGACAAGCTTGAGGACTAAGGCTAACATTCCTAGATGGCAAAGGGCAGAGACGAGAAGAACCTGGATTTGTGATGATATCCTCAAATTGTTATATTAACCAACTTCAGAATCACCCTACTCCTAGACTTCTTAGTGAGGTAATAAATTTATTTTAGTCTCTAAATCAAATGAAATGTTGGAAATTCCTATTATTTACAGGTAATGGTATTCTTACTAATATAAAAAATGAATAATTGATATACTTGTATTTTGTTTATATGTATGTCTCATATTCCCTACTGACCTCTGTGTTCTTCTTGGTTATCTTTCATTCTTGTTCAGTCTCCTAACACCTCCTTCAGCATCTTGCACATAGAAACCACTAATACATAATTTGTAAATGAATGCAGAATGAACTTGACTCATGAAATCACAGGCTACTTCCAAAGGGCCTTCACCACGAGATATTAAGATAGAGGCTGATGATGAGAGGAGACATGAAGGTCATTCATATTTTGATAGATTTTACCTTTTCCTATTTTTTTTTATGGTACAGGACGCAGTATTCCTTCTGAGAACTCTGACTTACAAGTTTGGTATTATCTTTGATTCTTTCCTCATTGTTTCTCCCCATACATCCAAAGAGTTTCCAAGTTCTTGTTATATTACTTTGGCTTTTCAGCTTATCCAGAAAAAGTAGTTTCTGGGGAAAACCTGTTTTATTCTGTCCACACAAATAAAATTGTTCTGAGACAGGAAGGCCCTCCTTCCTGCAGGCACGGGACAGTTGTCCTGGGAATGAGTGTTCAAGAAGAGGACCATGACTTTCTGGGTGGCAGTTGGAGGACTCGTGACTCACCCAGGTCTCAGTGATGGTGAGTCTACACCTCGTTCTTGTGTCTTCATTCCAGTTTGGGATGTTTTCCCCTGGATTGTCTTTTTCATCTGAGAAAGGAAGGCACAGATTTTCAGGATGAGGTCTCACTTGACCCCTCAGGTGATTCCATCTCCAGGTTGAGAAACTTTGTTTCTTTCAATCAGATTTGAGGAGAAGGAAATGAATAAGAAAAAGATGGGGGGACGGGAGCAAAGAGAAAACAGGTCAGGGAAGAGTGCTTGGTGGGAAAAAAGGGATTGAAAGATAAAATGATTGGTCAGAGACCTAATGAGCAAGAAGAAACAACCACAAACAACTTGGAGACCAAAAAGGCTCACATGTAAAAAGAAAATAAAACATGTCAATCAAATTGAAAAGGAAAAAAAGTAGGGATAAACCAAAGTGGAAATTTGTAATTTGAGGAGATTGACACATGTCCATGTGATTGCTTTTGTGAGAGTAATTTTTATGAAAATATTTTTTTTCTCATCAATTTTAAGAATATTGCATTACCTAACAACTGATAGTTTTTTTTGTTGTTGTTTGTTTGTTTTTGGTGCTGGGACTGAACCTGGGGCCTCATACTCCACTCCCTAAGCTATGCAGAAAGATCCCTGCCCCTGCTAGACTTTTTGTGAGATTTCTGGACTTACTAATAATACAGTGAAAGAACCTTCATGTTCTTTTAACAATCATTGCATGCTGTGCCTCTCCCAGTCCTTTTCCTTATAGAACCTAGAATTTTAGACATGAAAAGAGCTCTGCAAACTATCTAGTGATCCATCACTTCGAAAAAAGGAACCCTCAGTCTGGATAAGCAAGTTGTTCAAGGTTGTACCTTTGGTGATCCAAGGAAGCCAGGACTTGGCTGCCCCAGAACTTGGGTTCTGAGGACACTGGTGCCCACTGAGGCCTGCTCTGTCCCTTAAGGTCTCCCAATCCTCACATTTACTCCTGTTCCTCTGCTTATCAAAACGTATCACTTTTGTGGTTCATTTCACATTTTATGAATTTACATTAGTGTTTAAAAATACTAAAGAACATTCTATCACGAATATAAACTTGTATTAAAATATTATTAAGCAACATTATAGTATGTTACAACTTAATAGTCAATATTTATATAAACTTTACTTTGTGGCAGGAACTCCACCCAATGTTTTACATATATTGACTCCATTCTTATGTAATGGTCTAACATGTTAATGATTGAATGATTGATAACTTAGATAATATTTATAGAAAATTTACTATGTGTAGATATTGTGTCATTGTGGATTGGAATGTGCCCCACTTCCCAATTTACATGTTGAATTCCTCATCCCTAATACCTTAGAATACAACCATCTTGGCAAATAAGGTTGCAATTAGTTAAGGTGAGTTCTAACCCAGTGTGACTGGTGTCCTTATGAAAGGGTGAATTCAATATGGAGATGCACAAGCATGGAAGGAGGACGATGTGAAACCAGGGAGAAAATGGGCATCTCCAGGCTAAGGAGAGAGGCCTGGCAAAGACCCTTCCTTCACAGTCCTCAGAAGACTTTAACCTCAGACTTGAAGCCTCCAGAATAGTGAGACAGTAAATTTCTCTTGATTAGCCCTCTCAATCTCTAGTACTTTGTTGTGGCAGCCCTAGCAAATAAAAACACCTGTTATGTATTTTTAAGTATTAACTCATTTAATCCATATAATCAAACCCATGAGGCATGGAAAATGGGGTGGGGGGCGTTAAACATCATTAGAGCAAAGCAATCAACCTAATTCAGAATCTGAAACATTCCACAAGGTAAATGCTAATAGTTTTTCCAACAAAATAATGGTAGGATTTTTTTTTTTTAAAGGAGAATTAAAGTTGCTTAAGAGACAGTAACTGCATCCAACATTTGGGTTTTATGTGCATACTGATGAGTCACCAATTGTAAAAATATATATATATATTTTTTAAATTTTGAGACAGGGTCTTGATAAATTGCTTAGGGCTTCAACAAATTGCTGAAACTGGCATTGAATCTCTATTCCTCTTTCCTCAGCCTCCCTCGTTGCTGGGATTTCAGGTGCATCCCATCGTGCCCGGCTAAAAATATATCTTTGAGACAATTGGAGATATTGGCTGTGGACTAGAAATGAAATGATGTTAGGAATTATTGTTAATTTTGCTAAGTGTTACAATATCATCCTGGTGGTCATGTTAAAATGCATATTCTAATTCTTTGGTGAGGGCAAAATGCCGCAATACCAAGGATCTGGCTTAAGGAATTCAGAAGTATTTGGGACCAGATGACACATAAATGGTAGTTCACTCTACTATTCTTTTGCTTTTAACAATGTGTTTGAAAACTGGGTTTCATAGAAGTAGAGAGTAGAACAGTTGTTCCTAAGGACTGGGAGGAGGGAAAATGGGGAGATGTTGGTCAGGGGCTACAAACTTTCAGTTATAAGATGAATAAGTTCTAGGGATATGTGTTAGTCAGCTTTACATCACTGTGACCAAAATAGCCCACAGGAATAACTGAGAGGAGGAAACATTTATTTGGGCTTCAGAGGTTTTAGTTCAAGTTTGACTGGTTCCTTTGCTCTGGGCCAGAGGTGAGGTGGAACATGAAGGTCAAATAGTGTGGTGGAGGGAAGCTGCTCAGCTCAGGGCAACCAAGAGGCAAGGGGAGAGAAAGGGGAAGGGGCTCTAGGGAAGAACCTTTTAGAATATGCCCCCAGACCTACTGCCTCCAGCCATATCCCACCTACCTACAGTTACCATCCAGTTAGTTCATTCAAATTAGGATGGACTGATTAGGTCACAGTTCTCATAGTTCAATCCTTTCACCTTTGAATATTCCTGCATTAACACAGGATCTTTGTGGGGACACCTCATATTCAAACCATAACAGGATATAAAGTACAGCAGGAGTGGTGATGAATGTTGTATTGGTTTGCTTTCAATTATTGTGATCAAATACTTGAGATAATCAACTTAAAAGGAGGAAAGGTTTAGATTTGCTCAGGGTTTCAGAGGTTTCAGTCCATGGTTGGTAGGCTTCATTGCTTTAAGTCTTGTTTGAAGCAGCACATCATGTCAGGGAGTGCATTGAACCCCAAAGCTGTTCAACTCATGGTGGTTAGGAAACAAAGAGAGAGAGGCTGGGATTACAATATCTCCTGCAATGGCCCCAGTGACCTAACTTCCTTCTACTAGGCTCCACTTCCTAAAGATTCTACTGCCTCCCAATAGCCCCAAGCTGGGGACCAAGGCTCCAACACATGGGCCTTTGGGAGAGACTCAAGGTCAAAGCTAGAGCAGATGTGTTAATTAACTTGTGGCAGTCATTACATGATGTGTACATATACAAAATTATCCAAATACCTTGAATATATACAATATTTATTTTCCAATTAAAATCTTAAAAAATAAAATAGCATGTCCCTCAATATTTAAAATGTCCATGATAAAAAGAAAAAATCTGGAATTATTATTGCTGTTTTCTAGGTGAAGAAACAGAAATTGGAGAGAATTAGGAGGTGCCTTGGAAGATCTGAAATATAATGAGTAAGTTTGGTTTCAGAATGTAATTCCAAATGGGTACTTAAAAATATTAATATTCAATGGCAAGATGATGATGCCCTCTTATCCATTCTAAATCAATGCCCTGAAATACTGTATCTCATTGTAAAATTGTTGATTTCATGCCAATTTTTTTCTTTTTTCTTTTTTTTTGCAATAAAGGTGAAATGAAAACTTTTTAAAAAAATTGTTCTGGTATTACTTAAAAATTTATTAGTAAACTGTCTTTGCTGTAAGATTAGGATGCACAGAATACTTGTGAATATATGTTAAAATTGAACAGTCCAAATTGAAACTTCATGACAGTTTAATAAACATTTTCCCCTTCTGAAAAAGGTTAACACGTTAGTTGTTATTGATTTGTGCATTGTAATCTAACTATTAAAATCGAGAAAATTTACTGCTGTGTTTTGAAGTATGGATTTCGACAATTTAATCTTCTTTGAAGATTCTGCGTTGCTATCATTGGTTTCAGTATTTGATGCATGATCCTCAGCGCCACTCACATAATGATGCTTAGTATTGCAGCACTTTGAGCAAACCACGAGAGTTGGCTTTCAGAGATATGCTGACCTGTGCATGCACTGAGAACTCTGGGCTTAAGACTCCCAGTGCAGGAGAAGGGAAGTACATATACCCATGCCACTTCTGGGTACATTGCTGCCCTGTTTAACTTTAAAGCAGCATGACAAACAATTATATGGTGTAACGAATATGGGAGGAAAGGTTTTAAGCCAATTTTTGGACTGAAAAACAGGGTGTGACAATTATGCAGTGACCATGATTATTTATGCATTTATTAGTACCAGGAATTGAGACCAGGGGTGATTAACCACTGAGCTACATCCCCAACCCTTTTTATTTATTTTTAAATTTTGAGACAGTCTCCCTGCGTTGCTTAGAGCCTTGCTAAATTGCTGAGCCTAGCTTTGAACTTGTGATCCTCCTGCCTCAGCTTCCTGAGTCACTGGGATTACAGGAGTGTGCCGCCACATGTGGCTGGTGACAATGATTATGCAGTGAAATACAGTATAGAGGCTGTAGTGACCCCCACTTTAGTGCTGGAAACAGAGGTTTAGAGAGGTCATGTATTCATTATAGAATGCTGAACCCTGAAAGAGAACTCAGGATGGGTTTCTTAGCTTCTCATCAAAAGCAAATCGGACCCCAGGGCCAAGATGCATCGTATTGAAAAGGGAAAATTTAGGGATGGGCTTCTAGCTTGGGGTACCCTGTGGACTCTCTCGCCTCAGTCAGTTCTTCACTTTTATGGGCCTCAGATGTTCACTGTGTGAAATGGATGGCATGACCCTATGTGCTGGACCAGTCCCCCAGGACGCTGTTAGATGCAGATGAAATGAGACTCGGGTAAAGAGGTTGATTCCCTGCAAAAATTCCACAGCAATGCTGCTCTCCTTTTCTATTTGAGCAATATCATTCACTAGTTGGTGTGAAGAGGAAAATGTGGCTAATGGACCCTCAGAAGAGACCATTTTGGAGGCCAAATGGGGCCTTGGGAGTTTCTTACTTTGTCATCAGATGTCCATGCATCAGAGTTCAACAACTTGAGATAAAAAGGCAGGGCATAGGGGGTCCTGGGTGGCGGCTTTGCATTCCTGAACTTTCTCTTGGCAGTTGGGTTGTGGATGGTACACTTTTAGCCCAAAGTTCTCAGAAGTAGCTTGCATTGTCCATTAGGGCCTGTCCATCCAGTTCAAGTTCACAGTGATAAATCTCACAGCCTCTAAGGGTCCTCACAAAGGTGGGTGTGGTGTGCTGATAGCAGGCATGATTAAGTGCTTTCCTGTGTCAAATATAGCTGTAATATACTACAAACAGTCGGTCAGGCTTTATACAAACTGCTCTGGCCACTATCAGCTGCTCTGACATTTTATACTAATACTTAAAATAAATCTAGAAACAGGAAAGAAAGTACAGAATTATTGTTTTAAGCAGCCTGTGAGAGCTTATCTTCAAAGTGGCAGAGGTTCTATTGTATTTAGAGAAACTGCTCACTTCACTGGCATAAAGGTTAGCGTCAGGGACTTCAGGGCTGCACTGAGCAGTTTCCCATGTGAGTGCTGAGGGCCAGCTCACAGTACAGCTCTTACCTCTGCCAAGGGGCTCTGTCCCATTGGTGTTCTCTTGCTCACCTGAGGACCTCTTGGTGTACCTGAAAGCACCAGACATACTTTAAGAAGCAATTTAGAATTGCTCCTTAAAACAAACAAAATTAACATGATTTCCCCATTGACTCGCACTGCAGGTCTGACATATTTTACCTTTTAAAAATACTGGTCTTGACCTCTTATGTGATGTTTTTGCATGTGGATGTTTCGTAGCTGAAAACAAAAGGAGGGTTATTCCATTCTGGACTTTCTTTTTTTCTTGGTATGAGAGTGTAAGGGGGAAGCACCCTAGAGAAGCCTAAGATTTTTTTCCCTTCGTCTTTTTTTTTCTTTTTGTTGAGACGAGGACTTGCTATGTTGCCCAGGATGACCTTGAACTCCTGGGCTCAAGTGATCCTCCTGTCTCAGCCTCCCAGGTAGCTGAGAATACAGGTGTGCTATCATGCTCAGCCTCCACGATTTTAAGAGAACATAGAAATCAGCTAGCTCTGCCAGTAATTCTCAACTCTGGAAATACATTGGAATCACTTGGGGGAACTTCAAAAAAATACTGATGCCCAGAACTTAGCACCAGAGTCCAGTGTAATTGTTCTGGAGTGTTTTGGGAATGAGGATTGGGACACTGGTATGTTTAACAACCTCCAGAGGTGATTATAATAGCCAGCAAAGGAGAAACAACCATTTATTCTAATGGTTCATCAAACCAAAGTGGCATCTAATCCCTGGAAAGGGGAGGCTGCAGGCTCCATGGGAAGTGAGAGGAGAGGCTAGGCTAGAACTGCTGACCTGAGTTCCCATTCAGCAATCTTGAGACTAGAATTTATTGATACCCTTAACTGAAATAAATCTAAGAGAGGACTGAATGGCTTACTACTTGGTCATATTTGCAATCATGGGTTGGATTTCTTCCTCATAGTTTTATCTGATAATTGCAATTAATTTTTCCTTCTATAAACACAGTAAAAGAATATTTTATTTATCTTATCATTTCTGAGAAACTTTTATTTTTTGGCTGCTTATTCCTTACTCAGGACAATGTTGTGTAGATTTGAGTCATGAAAGACTGATTGAAAAACTGATGCCTGTGTTCACTTTGTAAAGTTGAACCAATGACTGAAGATAACAGAAAGCATAGAGTAGAATTTAATTGTATGGCTACCTGGAGTGCCACTTCTGATGGTATTTGTAAGAATGAGAAAGTTACTCCCTCTCTGGGCTTTGATATCCTCATTTTTTTGGTGAAAGTTTTCAAAAAATGCATGATTACGGATATCATGTGTCCAGGATTTTTGGGGATAATCCAATTTTAAATACCCTGTCTTTATATTAAAAGGTCCTAGAAACTTCAGTACTTTGGTATCCAATGGCATCCCCCAGACTAAGCCAAAAATGTTATAAAATGCATCTTTAACTCTTTGTGGTTCAGTTTTTGATTTGGAGAAGACCATTGGTCTGCTGATACTTCCATAATGCTGGTGGAAGGCCCTCAGGGCTCTAAGATGCAGGCGAGTGGTTCTCTTATGCCTGGGGAACAGTGACTCCGGAAGCCAGGGTGACAGCACTGTGTGCAGCCCCCAGGATGCCTGCCTCATAGACTTTCCCAGCTAGAAAACCTTGCAAAGTCTCTGGAGAAGCCTACTGGACTGCGTTTGTTTTGTTTGACATCTCCTGCCCTAGGTTTATTTCCACAAACAACACAAGCAGACACCAGTCCCATGCTGATGAGAGCCAAGAGAGCACACCAGTCCTTCTATCTTTACCTTGGCAGACAGAAGTCTTTACTATGTAGCTTGTATGGGGGTCTGGGAATCCCTGGGAGCCTAAGTCGGAGCTGGAGCTGCAGCCTGGGCCTGGGCCTGGGTTTGAGCTTTGGTGGATTTGTGCTTGCAGACACCCTTTGGGATCCTAGGCTTAACTTCCTTGGGCTTTATGAAGTCCTTTCCTAGCTTTGGCATGTGCATACATGGCCTTAGCATTATTTGCGTGCATCTTCTTTAGGCTTTTTCTTCTTATACTTCTTGGCAGAACACATGTTCCTCAGCAACTTGGGGTTTACCCTCTTAAAAGATCTGCATCTTTTTGAATGGGATTTCTTGATGCCATTTCTGTGTCATTTTTGCTACTGATTGTGTGTGCGATGGTTCTTGGACTTAACTGTGTCTGCACGAAGAGCCCAGGGTGCTTTTGAAAGTCACTGCCTATGCTTCGCTCTTCATGCCTATTGGTCATGTGGCCTTCCCCACTCCCTAACCATTCCCATATTCCATCCTCTACTTCCCTACCAGTTCTGTGTGCTCTGGGGCCTTACCGTTTAGATTAGGTCTGGCCACATACTGCTACTAGGTCTTCTGCCTGGCCGTCACAACAGCATTTTCATTGCCTTTCCTGCTTCACTTTGTTTTCTTCTCATTCGTTATCCATCCACCTGCAACATCTGGGCATGCTCCTCCCATGAGTAAAAAATAGAAAATTCCGTAAGCCCCATCATCCCTTTACCTGACGTAATGATGCTTACCTTTCAGCTTCATTGCTGACCTTCCTTTGTTTTATGCTCAGTACCTGCACACCAGGTCACTGGATCTCAAATGCGGCTGCCTTTGGGACAATGAATGGTGGCATCCCAATCCTAGAGGTTCCTGATTTCATTAGTCTGGGGTGCAATGGAAGCATGGGAATTTCTCAAAGCTCCCCAGATCATGTGCAGCAAGGTTGGAGAACTTCTGCTTAGGTTTGTTAACTACTTGCTATCACACAAACTTGTGTATTCTCTTAGTTCTGGCCTTTGCCTAGGCTGTTCCCTCTGCCTGGGTGTCCTTTCCTGCCTACTTCTTTTGGCTACCTGTCTACAACTTACTCATAAAAGAGGGCTTTCAAAGAGTCAGTGTTAGCTATGATGCAGGGCAGGCCAAAGGAAGGTTTGAGGGAGACTCCACACTTAGAGGGACAGTAAATCATCATTTGTAAGAATATGAGAGGAAAGGTGTTACCTGGAGAATGAAAAGAAGGGTCCTCTCCTGTGGAAAAATGGGCTTTGCCTTATAATTCTGGCTGGCTGTGATTCTAGACCATGTTCTCTAATACAAAAGAAGATTGGAAATGAGACGCTTTAAGGAGTTTGGAGGTCATTCTGTTAGTGAACTTCTCCGTTCTTTACAAATTCTTGGCAAGGCTTGCTTGCTTACTTGCAACATTTCCCTACATCTACATATTACAGAGCGGGTGGGTCCTCAGCCCTACAGGTCTGATTTGCTTAACTGGGCAGAGAGGGGTAGAGGAACAGAGGGAGTGTTAAAACATTTTCAAAAACTATACCCATCACCAGGATCACTCTCCAAAGAGGAATAAAAGTAGACTTGGATCACGCCTTTCTATTCATGGAGCTAAAGGAGAGCAGTTCAGATGATCAGTAAAAGCATCAGCTTGACACTGATCATTTCCTTCAGTTCTCTGATTGTATTTTATACTCCTCCTTCTCTACAAGCATCTTTGACATTTTCATCTTCTGATTCGTACAAAAACTTACAGATTTTACCTTAGAGGACTATAAAGGACACATCTCAAAAACCTAAATTCATGTCAGTAAAGGAGAACTTTAGCTCAGTCCCAGTCCCAGCCCTGTATTGCACACCGTTATGTGCAATCCTGGGTACTCACAATACAGGTTGCAATTCAAATTGCTGTGACTTGCAGATGCCATGAATAGTTTAAAGAGCAGGAGGTCTGGATTCATTTGAATCTCAGCTCCATTGTTTAGTAGTGAGTGACCCTGAGCACATTCCTAACCTTTTCGTACTCCAGTTTCCTCATCATAGAAATACATGTGATAATAGTACACTTCTCAGAGGTTGGTGTGAGATTTAACTGAGTGACTCCTTGCGTAGCACTTACCTGGAGCTTAGTAAACACTTCATAAATATTAACTTACAAAAAAAGTGGTCAGGATTGTTTTTCTGTCAGAGTCTTAATCTTGATGCTAATATTTCCATTTTCTTTAAAGAGATTAGACTAAATAGTTCCCATAAATATGACTGCACAAGAAAGAAAGGACCCCAGTCCAAGTCCAACTTCCTGTGTCCCAATGGACTATGTGCTCGCCCAGCATGATAGTCATGAAATGTGTTTTAGGTCTAGGAGTGACAACAGAGGCCAGTAGCTATAGGCCCCCGAGCTGGTTTAGTGACAGAGCTGTGGTTATCTTCCTACATACTGAGTTTCCACAAGACCAAGTCGTGCATTGGGTATGACTTCCCTGCTCACATCAAAGTAGGTGCTAATTTGTCCCAGGTCACCCTTTATCATCTTACAGTGCCTGAAATTAGGTGGATATCAGAAATCTCTGGCACTTTTTTTTTTTTTTTTTTTTGGTACCAGGGATTGAATGCAGGGGTACTTAACTAGTGAGCTACCTCCCCAGCCCATTTTATTTTTTATTTTGAGACAGGGTCTCACTAAGTTGTTTAGGGCCTTGCTAAGGTGCTGAGGCTGACTTTGAACTTGCCATCCTCCTACCTCAGCCTCCTATCCCAGCCTAGTTGCTGGGATTACAGGCATGAGCCATTGTCGCCCCTGGCTCTGTCATTTTTTAAAAAGACAAATTTGTAACAAAAATTCAGGTTAACTTTTTCTTAAGAGTATTTGCTATTCCTCATTTTAATAGCTATCTACCCACAGGGTTTGGGTGTAACTTGCAGGTAAAGATGATAGTGGTGACTACATGGTGTAACGATAGTGACTCACGCACTAGAAACGAGAGTATTGCTCAGTTATTTCAAACGAATGCACCTGCAAGTTTACAAAATTTGATCAAACAGGCATTCAGGGTTCTTGCTTGAAAAGAGAAGCATTGAGCTATAAAGCTATAGGTATGGTGGATAGTGATATCCCTTTGTTGTTTATTGAAAGGGGAAAATCCCTTGTAATTTAGTAAGTGCTAAGAAAACAGCATGATCAGATATGGATTACATCTAAAACATCTCCATAAAAAGGAAGGAATTCACCAAGAAAGAGAGAATTGGGTAACTTTAAGATATTTAGGATTAACGGCATATATACCAGGATGTTCCTTGCCCTCAAATATTTTTTTTTCTTTTTTCACTCACAGCAGGCAGTGCTGGATGATGACCAGGCACATTGAGACACGGGGCCATTCATTCATGTTTGGCTTTTGAACACGTTGTAGGACCAGAATAGGTTTTAATGTCTTTCATTGTTGTTGAAGCACATCATGTGAACTCTAGTATGTGAACTCTTTGGGTCTCACCATCATGTATCATCAGACCATCTGCCAGGTGAACAAGGCTCACTCACAATGATCACAATGGACAGTGATCACAATGAACAAACCAGGCACACATCTCAGTCAGAATTTCAGCAGAGTGGTGACATTGCTAAGATGGACATGGATTAGTTGGTCTGTCTGGGTTTAGGGAATTCCTTTGTTGTAACACCACCTGTAGAGCCAGAACAATGCTTAATAAAGCTTAGACTTGCCGCCTTCAACTGGATAGAACCTAACCAGATAAGCTTTAAGAAGATCCTTAACCTGATTCCCTCAGTACCTGCCAGGAAGTCACTGTAAGATTAGAAAATGTAATTACATCTGATAAAGTGATTGCCAAGACATTGTTTGATGAGAGGGCTTAATTAGCCCTATTGTGTGAAGGTTGCTGGAGACCTGGATCTCCAGCTACTGGTCTCTCACCTCCCACGGAATGAAATCTGATTATATTAGAATGTTTAGAAAGCAGCTCAATAGTCTATGGAGTTCCAAGACTTTACAATATATTCTGTTTAGTATAAACTAGCCTCACTTTAACATGAAGTCCTTCCAAAAGGGCTCTGGACTGATTTATGCATTCAAAGGCTATAGGTTCTCCAGTGCCCTGCCATTTGCTTCTATCCATAGCACGTGCCTTGGGGAGCACTGATTTCATGATATTAAAATTCTTTTTCTCTGACTCTCTCCTCTGCTATATTGAAAGACAGGCAATCATTTATTTTGTATTCCCAGAGCCTAGTACAGAATTTACCTTTTTTTTTGGAACTGGGGATTGAACTCAGGGACACTCGGCCACTGAGCCACATCCCCAGCCCTATTTTGTATTTTATTTAGAGACAGGGTCTCACTGAGTTACTTAGGGCCTCGCTAAGTTGCTGAGGCTGGCTTTGAACTCGTGATCCTCCTGACTCAGCCTCCCGAGTTGCTTGGATTACAGGTGTGCGCCTCAGAGTTTGCCTTTTTAAGAATCACTTCTCTCGTGTTTGCTGACCTGAACTAACCTGCTCAGAGAAACCTTGAGTTTTCTTGCGGGTCAATATTGGAAAGGTAGGCAAGGCAGATCAGAGGAATTCATGCGATCCCAGGAAGATGGGTTGACTATTAACTAAAACCCTGGAGGGGAAGAAGATGAAAGGAAAGTGAGGGCAAATGCAGAGGAGAAGAGCCCCATTGTCGAAGGATGTGGTTTACTCCATGTTTGAACTGGAAGAGATTACTTTATCCAAACTCTTTATTTCACAAATGAAGAAAAAGAGCTTGGATAGGGTCATATAGAAAAATATGACTTCATATTTGTGTGCTATATATATCTTTAGGAAGGTTCCCTGTGACCTTTGGTCATGAATGTCAGAGATAGCATGCATATTTCTATTCTTTAACCATCAGTTAGGAATGAGAATAAAGCTTTAATAAAGCAGGAGGTTGGGTATAGATCTAAAGATTTCCTGAATCTTAATTCTAATGAATCTTTAAAGTATACAGCATCGCTGAACACATAAAAAGGAGATACTCAGCTTTAAGATTTTTTGATGAACAAATAAATACATTTACTTGAAGCCAGTAGTTGAGACTAGTTATACTTTTTAAGTACTACTTAAGCCACTGAATATTCAGAGATCATAAAAATATGGAGTGCTTTATGAATTTGTGTGCCATCCTTTCTCAGGGATCATGCTATCATGCTAATCTCTGTTTTGTTCCAATTTTAGGACATGGTGCTGCCTCCAATTTTAGTGTATGGACTGCTGAAGCGAGCATTGGCTTTTAGAGGACGTCAGTTTAGTCTGGTTCATCCAATTGAATGGTCTCTACAGAAGAAATGTTTATTGTGGGATTTTACTAACAGATTCTCTACATCCCTTAGCCTATTTCTACCTTTTACTCCAGAGCTTAGACTTAATGGGCTCCTGACTGGGTCTAAGGTCTACCTGACATTCCCACCCCCATGGGGAAAGGAAGAAATGCAGAGGCTGCAAATATAGAAAGCTAGTTGGTGTAAAATGTGGTGATGGGTGCTAAGAAGAAGTACACCTGTTACCAGTGGCTCCAGATCGGCCTATGCCATGGGAACAAGCTCAAGTACCATCCTTCCCTGAATATTTGTTAACACAAAATTCAGAGAACTTAGTTTTTTCCCTTTCTTTGGTGGCGCTGGGGATTGAACCCAGGGCTTTATGCATGCTAGGCAGGCACTCTACCAACTGACCTATAGCCCTAGCCCCAGATAACTTACTCTTATAAAGCACTTTCACCTACATTACTTCTTGTTATTCCTCAGCAATATCCCAGGGAGGTAGTACAGTTGTTGGCCCCTTTTACAGATGAGGAAGAAGAGATACAACAGAAGTTTGAGCGGCCAGCCACAGGTCACCCAGGAAATACGGGTATCAGGGCAGGAATGCTCTTCTTCCAGTTATACCTCATGGGCTCCCCAAACAGAAAAAGCAGCACATTGCAGACCCTGCAAGTTTTCCTCTCAAAGGAGCCAGCCTGAGACCCAAGACCCAGTCTCTCTTTCTGAGTCCTATCATGTCTGCAGGCATTCTTGTCATGGGACATTAGAACAAAGATCAGTCTGTATCAAGATCCTCTGACCAGATAGGAAGGAAAAGGTAAAGTCACAGAACCCATGGACAACCACAACATTCCCCTTTCTTGAAACATCTGGCTTTTCATTTCCCTGTTGATGGTAGAAACCATCAACAAATAACCTGAAAACCTCCAGTAGTATCATCACTTATTCCATCTAGGAAGTGAGTACTGCACGAAGTAGGTGATTTCCAGGCAAATTTCCATCATCCAGATGCCTCCTTATTCACCATTTCCAGTTGGCTGGTTGTCTAATCCTGGCACAGACAGTGGCAACGCAGAGATCTCTTATGACCCAGGTATCCATGTGCACCAGGATCACCTTAGTGGCCATGTAGTTTTTGTTGTTTTATTCCAAGGATTTAAAAATCCAGTTAGTGACTGATACTCACTCCAGGCTAGGAAAAACATATCAGTCTCTTGCAATTGAAGTTGACCTTTAAATTCCCTTTAAAATGAAAATATACAACCATCCACTGATTTGCACAAAACCCTTAAGAGAATCTTCCATGTGTGTGGAGCATCCTTGTATTTCCAAAGGTGTCTTTGCAGATACTGAGATTTACTTAGCGTTGGTAATTCCAGAGATAGTTTTTCCTGGGTCATCTCTCCAGAAATGAGTGCTATAGTCTTTATGCTTAATAAGAATCAAAGCAAGGACAGGAGATTCGTAGTGTTCCCAAACCAGATCAAGGAGTCTATAAACCATCCTTACTTACATGACCTGCAGAATGGCAGTCCAGACAATGAGAGGAGAGCCCTCCTCAAGGAACAGTCCTGGAGACTGAAAATGAAGGGAGAGACCTGGAAAACTGGGATTTAACCAACTTGTCCTTGCATCTGCCACAATGGGACATTGTTAGGTCTGGGCTCCATGAAACAATGGACTTCGATAGGACATAATACCCATTCAGAGGGACAGCTTTACATCCCTGCTCTTCAGGCACCCTGAGCTCCTTTTCAATTTACTCTGACCGCACACAGTGAGTGAATTACAGATTATTTGGCCTAACTCTCTTCCTGTTCTCCCTCCCCCATGTTTTTATGTCTATTCTACATTTCCAGTAAGTGCAGGGTGGATTTTACTTCTAGAAATGCCAGGTGATCACGGGCCTCTGCTGCTGAAGTTTCCTGACCGTGTTAAATGAGATGGCTACATTCATGAATGTACTCTCAGGGCAGGTCAGTTTGAATGTGTTTGTAGTCCAGTTTCTCCAAGTATGTAATAACACCCAGGAATAAAACTGTGCTCAAAAAAAGGCTTGTAGTAGTATAAACCTGAACATAATAATATCCAATGTCATTGCAAGATGGTATATTCTGGAACTATTGTATAGCATGATGTGAGAATTGTATTGGCAAATAAATAATGTTGCAAAAAAGTAGAATATAAATAGTTTACTTCTTGACAGAAACTATGAGATACCATGTGTGCATGTGGACAAAGACCTCATAATAATAACTAATGATAAGAATAGTTATATATAATAAGGAGAATTATGTCTCTTTAAAATCATTACTTTTAGCATTTTAAATCATTTTCTCAAGAAAAACATTTCAGTGGGGCATGGTGATGCACACCTGTAATCCCAGCTACTCAGGAAGATGAGGAAGGAGGATCAAAGGTTTGAGACCAGCCTGGGCAAGTTAGCGAGTCCCTGTTTCAAAAATGAACAAGCAAACAAAAAAGGATGGGGGACTTTGGAAGTAGCTCAGTGGTAGAGTGCTGGCCTAGCATGTGACACCCTGTGTTTAATCTCCAGGAGGGGTTGGGGAGGGAAGTGTGGAGGTGGGGGAGGTGGAGGAAAGGAAAAAAAAAACCACCATTCTGATGATAAAAGGACAATTTTGTAGGAATGACAATTTGTTCCTTGGATCTAGGTTACAGTTTATTGCATGAGGGTACTTTTCCTCACTGTTGCAAGTGACATTAGCTTTGTGGGTATTATAAGTGATGGCCAGAACTGTGGGTTACTCCCTGACCTTCAGGTGGTCACCAAGGACTCCTGAAATGTATAGTGAGGGGCCCTGGGACTAGGATTACCTTCTCTTCTTCCTGTGAAGTTATAAGGGGGAAGTAAGAAAAACAAAACAAAACAAAACTGAAGTTCTTACATCTCTACCCCATGATTATTATATATTCATTTTAGGGAAAGGAATTCAAATAACAATTAAAATACCAAGGTCACTCAGTGAGTAAATAGATAGGACTTGAGTTTGAGCCCAGAAATTCTTCTGGGCTCTAAAGGCCATATTCTTCCTACTACACCACCATGCTGCCTAAAATGTGTTTCCTTAGAGCCCATTTTCTATTTCCCAAATGGAATGTAAATTCATTAGATCAGAGAGGACTCTGAACTGCAGGTCGGGCATCCCAGCTTGGATGATGGGTAAGGCGCTTCACATATATGCTCCCATTTATTCTTTGCAATTTAGCTATCCCATTTTGCAGTGGAAACTGAGGCACGGACAAGCTAGTCATTTGTGCTGGACTAGAGAGTTTGTAAATGACAGAGTCAAGATGTGAGTATCTGGCCCCAGAATATAATAGGTGCTGAAAAAAAAAAGTACCTATAAAATACATTTTCTGCATTTCATGGATCTAAGGCAAATCAGAGGAGACAGGTGTAACCAAGAAACATAAAAACGTAATAAATAAATAAAATAAATAAATAAATAAATAAATAAATAAAAGTCATCTGAGTCTCTTTAGCTTTGGTTCCCTGAAGGTGTTAAAGGGTGGATTCTCCAAGGAAGTGCCTAGGGTTATCAGGAGGTAAACTAATTGTGGCTTTCTTGTGAGTTAAGCTTACCTACCACAGCCTTCCCAGGGACTGCTTAGAAGTGCAAGGTTAGCCCTCCCCCATCTCCTCCCTGGGAACAATGAGTTCTCATTTCCACCTTCTGGTAGATTTTATTTTCATGTAGAATGTTTTGTCTTACCTTTAAATGAAAAGAACTGGACCTCTAAGGCACAGGCATTCAAGCCCTTCACCTGTGACCACAGTGAAAATGCATCCTATATATAACCCAGTATAGACACAGGTACACACGGAGCTGAAACCAAAGTCATCCAAAGTGGATAATTTATTCTTATCTCCTTCAATAATTTATTCTTATCTCCTGTATTTTAAAAAATTTTTTATTAAGACAATTCTAGTTACAAAGTCTTAAGTTGACTGCAAAATGTAAGTTAGGAACCTTAACTTTGGGTTCTTACAGACAAGTTCAGAACTGTGCCCTCACACTGTGTCTCTAGAACTATCTTTCTCCACTTTCATATCTATCGGCTATTTATCCAGGTGGTTAAGATGATTCAAATATGGGGATGTTCTACCATGGCTTAACATATCTGCAATCAGGTTTGACAGCTGTGCAGGTTGGCCAAGAACCTGTTGTGGAGTATATGGCTAGTTTCCTTTCTCTCACCATCAAACTCTCAATGAATAAATAACAACTGGCTTTGAGCTTTCTCTGTATAGGGTGCAAATATCCTGGTAGAATTCTTAGCTATTGGAAGATTCAAATCCTGTGTTCAGGGAAATGAGGAAATAAAAGGACTTTGTGAGAACGTAAGTTCATATTTGTTATGAGCTAGGATGCTGCCCTCTTTGGCTTTCTACAAGGAAGGAGGATGGGAATATTCTCCTTGGATGGGAAGAGGAAGCATTCATCACATCAGCTAGTGCTCGTACATCTTGCAAGGGTATGGATGTCTCTGATTTGCCTTATCACTAGAGAGAACATGTTTGCAGAGGAAGGGTTCTTTCATTGTGGAGATATGTGAGGTATTTGTTAGATAACGAGTTGATTTGTTAACCAAGCAGTGAAAAGACTGCAAGTAGTACTGGTTAGCAATGGGCAAGACTTTTCTCCCAAATCATAAGCATAAAAAAGGGAGTGCTGGAGAATTTTGGTGCTGGAAGTTCTAAAGTTCACCTGGTTCTAACCTGCATGTTACATAAGAAGTCATCAAAGTTCAGGGTATAACCTCCTAGAGGTCTTCTTTGGGAAGAGCTACAGGGTCTTTTGTGATTTTAGTTATCTTCTTTCTCTCTCTCTTCCTTCATTCCTTTCTTTTGTGGAGCTGGGGATTGAATCCAGGGCCTTGCACATGCTAGCTAGCAAGTGCTCTACCACTGAGCTACATCTCTAATCCCAGTTCTAGCTATCTTTGAGAAAGGAAGGAAAGAAGAGCTGTAAAAAGAAGGCACATTCCTCTAAAGCATCATGGCATCTGCAAAATACAGAATGAAGGTAATGCTTTCTACTTTCTACCTTCCAGGCAAAATCAATCACCTCGACTTCTGTACCATCGCTGGGCAGGATATCCAGCACTGAAGCCCACTATTTGATTTTAAAATGGGACCATAGGGGAAGAAACAAAATATTTGGAATAAGCCACATCCCAGAAAACTCAGCATGTATTCACCACATGTTTTGTGCACCTGCTGCACACTGCGGGGTAGAACACAAAATGAAAAATGCTTTTTCTCACTAAGAGCACAGTAGGTAGACAGGTGGTATATGACATATATAAGGAAGGTTGTAATAGAGGTATGGATATTAACACACCCGTGGAATTTCACAGACAGGTAACATTCTGTTGGACAGAGTTATAAAAAGGTTTATAAATACACAATATTAAAACTTAATCTTTGACATAATTGCATTGAACATCCTAAGGAATCTATAAAACAGCTATTAGAACTAACAAACGAATTAATCAGGTTGTAGAATATGAAGCCAATACAAAATGTGTTTCCATACATGCTACAACAACAAGAGAAATAGAACAATGAACTCAAACTATATTCTATTATCCAAACTGAGAATTAAAACACATTGCAGAAGCCAGGCATGGTAGCGCACGCCTGTAATCCCAGTGGCTTGGGAGGCTAAGGCAGGAGGATGGCAAGTTCAAAGCCAGCAACAGTCAGGCGCTAAGTAACTGGATGAGAGCCTGTCTCTAAAGAAAATACAAAATAGGGCTGGGGATGTGGCTCAGTGGTTGAGGGCCTCTGAGTTCAATCCCTGCTGCCCAAACAAACAAACAAACAAACAAACTGCAGAGAAATTAAGGAAGACACAAATTGAGTGGGGAGATATATTCTGGACCAGAAGACTTAATACTATTAAGATGTTAATATTCCCCATATAGATTTATAAAGTCATTGCAGTGCTAATCAAAATCCGCCAGACTTTTTTTTTGGTTTCTAGAAATGGATGTTTCTAAAATATATATGAAATTGAAAAGGATCTAGAATAGTCAGTCTTGAAAAAGAGAACAAAAAAATTAACATAAAGCTACAATAATTAACAGTATGGTGTTGGTGTAAATGGAGAAAAATTGATTGAACAGAATAAAAACTTCTGCTCATCAGATAACACTGCTAAGAAAATGAAAAGGGAAAGCACAGTATGAGAAACATGTTGCAGGATATACATCAGACAAAGGACTTGGCTGAGAATATACAAAGAATTTTGCAAATCCACAAGATCTGAAAAAATGGGCAAAGGACTTGAATAGATATACATATGGCCAGTAAGCATAGGAAAAGGTACAAAATATCACTAGTTATCAGGAAAATGCAAATGAACATTACAATGAGGTACACCTTGTGTCTAATAGACTGAAAATACCAAATGTTGACAAGGACGTGAAGCAATCGGATCTTATACATTGCTAGTGGGCGTGTACAATGGTGCAACCAATGTGGAAAACTGCCTGGCAGTTAATTTTTTCATTTGTTCTTTTTAGTTATATATGACAGTAGAATCTACTTTGATATATTTATACAAGCATGGAAATATCTTATTCTAATTAGGAAGCCAGTCTTGTGGATGTGCATGAAGTTGAGATTCACTGTGGGGTATTCATATATGGACATACGACAGTTATGTCAGATCCATTTCATTGTCTTTCCTATTCCTATCTCCCTTCCCTTTCTTCCCCATTGTCCACCAAACTTTTTTCGTCCCCTTCCTCCCCCTTATTGTGGGTTAGCATCCACATATCATGGATGGGAACATTTGATCTTAGGTGTTTTTGGATTGGTTTATTTCAGTTAGCATGATAGTCTCCAGATCCATCCATTTACCAGCAAATGTTATAAAGTAATTTTTGTTTATGGCTGAGTAACATTCACTGTGTATATATACCACAATTTCTTTATCCATTCATTTGTCAGTGGCATCTAGGTTGGTTGCATAGCTTAACTATTGTGAATCATACTTCTGTAAGCATTGATGTGGCTGCATCACTGGAGTATGCAGATGTTAAGTCCTTTGGATATATATCAAAGAGTGGGATAACTGGGTCAAATGGTGGTTCCATTCCAAGTTTTATGAGAAATCTCTGTCCTGCTTTCCAGAATGGTTGCACTGATTTGCAGTCCCACCAACAATGTATGAGTGTTCCCTTTTCCCCACATCCTTGCCAACATTAATTGTTACTTGTATTCTTGATAATTGCTATTCTGCCTGGAGTGAGGTGAAATCAGTGTAGTTTTAATTTGCATTTCTCTAATTGCTTGAGATGTTGAACATTTTTTCATGTATTTGTTGACTGTTCATATATCTTCTTTTGAGAAGTGTCTGTTTAGTTCCTTAGCCCATTTATTGATTGGGTTATTATTATTATTATTATTATTATTATTATTATTATTTTGATGTTAAGCTTTTTGAGTTCTTGATATATCCTGGAAATTTAACACCTTATCTGAGGTGTGGGAGTTAGTTTTTTTGTAAAGTTAGATATACATGTAGACTAAGACTCAGCAATTCTCATGATCTAAAAATACCTGTGTTCATTAAAAGACTTGTATGAGAATGTTCAAAGCAACTTCAGTCATAATAACCCCAAACTAGAAACAACTCAACTGGCTATCAACAAGAAAAGGGATAAACAAATTGTAGTTTGATCACACAATGGAAAACTAGACAACAATGAAAAGCAATAGCTAAAATCATTAACAAACCTGGGTAAAGCTCATAAATAGCACCTTGAGATAGAAGAAGATAGTTATAAAAATTATCATTTATGTAATGTCAAGATGAGATAAAGGATAATCAATAGTGACTGAAATCAGATAGTGGCTGCCTGGGGAGGGAGGCTTGGCAGATTTCTCGTCTGCCTTGATGAGAAATGTCTGCTCTCCATATCTGGGTGTTGGTTACACAGCATGTGCATTTGCAAAACCAATCTATCTGTGTAGTTGGGATCTGTGCATTTTATGTATGTCAACTTCACCTCAACAAAAGTAAGCTGGGTCTCTAAGAATGAGCAGAAGTTTCTAGATTCAGAAGAGGGAAAGAGGATGCTAGACTTTGAAGAAATTATTCCACCAGAGCTGAGTCAGGTAGAGTGGATTAAGTTACATTTGGATGAACAACTGAGGGAAATTTCCCTCATTTTCTTAAATAAATAAGCCTTTGAGCAGTTGTCAGAATTTACACTCTGTTGACCCTTTGTGTGAGGCTGAATGCTTGCTTTCTCCCTTGTTTCCTTATCCCCAAACCTGACCAGAGGCCTGCGGCAGGGAGAAGGTAGAGTGAGAACTGGTGTGTGTCCTTACATTGAAGAATGAGTATGGGCATGTGGATGGACAGGTAGATTTATGTTTGAACAGGGAAAATAGGAATTGTTTTGCTTTCCACCCTAGGGACTCAGTAGCTGAAAGGGTCCTTAAAAATCATCAGGGTGGGGCTGAGGGTATAGTTTCGTGGCAGAGCACTTGCCTGGCATGCATGAGTGTCTGGGTCTCATCCAAAGTACCCTCCCCTACCACCCCAGCCCAAATCACCACTGGGCGGATGGAGAGGCCTGGGTCAGGAAGAGCTGAGTGGCATGCAGATTGCTGAAGCAGTCAATTGCACACTTGCTAGAGATTAGGCAGACCTTGATTCCACTTCTCTGTAACTAGAATTATTGAATATATGTGCCTGAACCAGCTAGAATGAGAAGGAATAGGAGAAAAAGAAGACCCAAGTAGAATGTAGCTTTTACTTCAGGCTTTTAAATAAGGATGTGAGAAATTGGAAGGGGAATTTATGAGAACAGGGTTGGTTTGGGGACAGGACAAGGCTAGGAAGACGGCAGTGACCAGGAACAGTCTATATAAACATGAACCAGGAAGGTTCCGTGGCTGACCTAGCTCGCCCTTGGCTTCCCTGGTCTTGCAGGTGTGGGACCGCACTGTCCTCCCTGTGCATCCACCCGCTAGGACACAGCCCAGCTTCTCTGACAGTTCATCTCGCTACAGAGGCAGGGGCTCATGGTCCTGTGTTGTGTAAGCAGGATTCTGGGTACAGAGAGAAGTAGACAATGGACATAAAAGTACAGAACACTTCATGATATTTTAGAAAGTTAATTTGCATGTGAATTACCTTGAAATTCACTTGTCTCCAGCGCTCGACTTTGTTTTTGGCTACTGGATTTTTTGGTTCCTGAATTTTCTTGTACACATATTACAAGCCCTGGGCAATTTAAACTAATATGGTTGTCTGTCTCTCCATCCTCAGGTAATCACCCAAGTTTTCTCTCCCTCTGACTTAAATTGAAGGAGGAATGCTGGGGGTGAGAAAGAGAAAGAGAGGAATAGGGAGAATTGGAACTGGGTTTTCTTGGCATATATCATTAAAATCAAGTTGTACAATGACATTATTTCTGACTTGAAAATATATTAGGTTAGGATATTTAATTAATGGCCAATAATAACTTCTGTGTTTGTTTCTGAAAGCTAGAAATGCACCAGCGAGACCTTTTGGGGCATACTTTTATTGTACTTCTTTTATGGGCGAGTTAGAGAGATAAACCAACTAGGTCAGCTGCTCCACTTTTTTATTTTTCCTTTTTTTAAAAAGTAAAAGCTGGAGAAAGGAGCTGGCTAAGTTGGAGGTTGTTTAGATTATGTGTATTTTTCTGGAAAACATCTTCATTGTTCAGGGTGAGAAGTTGAAGGTTTATTTTTATGCACCTCTGTTTTTAGCTGCAGGCCAGCATTGCTGGCTCACGGTATGAAACATCCCTTATCACATTGGTCCCTGGAGAGCAGCACTTGCCAAATTATCATTCGTCCTGGGCTGGTTGATTTTCTGAAGAGAGGAAACATCTTGATAACTCACTGAGTCGTGTTATGTCAGAGAAAGTGTGTCACGGGATCCTCGAGAGTTCCTAGCAGGGCATCCTCAGGGGCACAGTGCAAGGTGCCAAGGACTTCCAGCTCACCTACTCTGGGACTCTTGCTCATCACGTCTCATTACCCAACTGTGTACACTTGGCTGCCATTTTTCTTAAAGACACTTACGCAGTGGTATTTTGTAACGACGTCAATTCTCTTCCTGTCTGACCTAGAAGATTACGGTGACTCAATGCTGGCTGGTCAACCTTAAAGATTAAATCGAGGACATTGGCTTAATGATTTTAACAGTGAGTATAAAGGATTTCCCAAGTATGGGAATCATGACATAAAATAGAACTGAGAATGTTATTCCATCTTAAAGAGAAAGTAATGTTGTTGAAAGCCAATTTTATGATTGTATTTCTTTAAAAACTAGCTTCTAGTTTTGAAAGATTTAAACAGAAATAAAGACTGGAGTCTAGTGGGGAAGCTATATATGCTAAGGAAGAAATAAGGACCTAGGAGTCTAATGGAAAATCAACTACCCTACATTTATAAAATACTTTATAAATGAATATCCACTTATTTGTTATAAACTACGTAAAAATCATTATTCTATGATTATGATCATTATTTTCTTAGTTGAATTCATTTGGGCAAAACTTTTATTTGCTTTAGTTCAGTGTTTCTCAAATGTTAATGTGGTAAGAATCTCCTGTGGAGCTTGTTCACAATGTGGATTCCAGGGTCACATCCTTAGACCTTCCTCTCAGTGATTCCAGAGTTCCGGGTATGGAGAGGGGGCCTCCTAGCCAATACTTTGCCATCCTCTGGACATTAACAGAAAATGGAGTAAAATAAGAATGTCAATGGCAATTAAGCCTTATGAATACAGCTGCCCAGTCACAATACCCTGAACCATTTTATTCCAACTTCTAGCATCCCAGAGAGGCATGCAGTTTCAAAGGAAGGGGAAAAAAATCCCCAGACCTGTGATTTCTTCATAATGCTTTGTTTACTGTCTAGAAAAGTTTAGAAATATATTCAGCAGAAGATAAAAATTCCTGCGTGGAACTTGTCAAGAGCAAGTCTATGATGCCCCAGGAATTTGAATTTCATTTGAACGTGCTTGGTCTGGGGTGCTGAGCTGGTTAGCTCTGTCTGGTCATTGTATGTCCTCCCAAGCAGAGAGTGTGGTGGAGGGCTGTGGTGCTGGTCAGGTGGGACTGGAGAAATGCCTTGGCCATGGTGCCCAGCCATTGAGCTACCTTACTGAGCTGCACCTGGGTGCTGGGTCAGAGTAAAGGACTAGGATGAACACAAGCCTCCTTGTCTTAGCATAATTTCCCTGAACAAGAAAGTCTCATCTTGCTATTTTAGAAGAATCAGGCCAAATGACTTTATTTTAAAAGTATTGTGCTTAGATTCTGTAGATGAAGAAACTGTAAGGCAAGAAAACTATCAAAAATATAGATGTTCCTTTTCTTGTGTGATTTATTTCCCTGTTGCTATTTTAAAGGAGGGCACTTGTCATTGGAAGCTTCTTGGGAAGGCAGATGAATCTCTCTTCAGTGCCTCTGGGTTTTATGCCAGTTGCTTACTGCATTTGGATATCCCATAGGAACTGCAAACTTGATGTGCACAAAATTGAGTATACTATCAAAATCCATTTTTTCTTTTTCTTTTCTTTTCTCTTTTTTTTTTTTTG